>OW804096.1:19054558-19314711 GCA_942159475.1 Sthenelais limicola | reverse complement strand
AATAACCGCTTCTATTTCCTCCCCCTCCCTCCCCTCGCTCCCCCCACCCACCACCCCCCCCACCCACCACACACACATCCATACCCTCCCTCATCCTCCACACTCATCCTGATCCCCCAGACCTAAACATCCATGCGTAACCTAGACAACCGATTAAACAACTACCAAATCCATGACGACGTCAGATTGCTATTTTCATTATAGCTATTCCATTTCGTTAAATCCCTTTGACGTAACGGAGAGTGATTCCACGAGCGGTAATGTTATTCCAGCTGTCTGCTTTCTTCTGCTTACTCTCAGTTTCGAAATTAACTTTTAATTACTTACTTTAATTCGTGACGTCTACAACCGCTTGTCTTTATTTTCACTACAGCAAAAGGGGATTTGCATAGCCGCCATTTTGAATTTCTTTACTCTCTTTTAAAGCCCCTCTCTATCTATATCTTCCCTCTCTCTCTATATATATATATATTCCTTCTCTCTCAGTCTCTCTCCCTCTCCACTGTATCTTTCTGTGCCCCCTCTCTCTCTCTTATCTCTTTTTCTCTTTGTGCATAGGTATGTGTATCTCCCTCTGTGTGTACTCTCTGTCTCCTTCATTGTCACTTTTTCCTCTCTCTCCCTCTCTCTCCCTATCTCTCCCCTCTCTCCCCTCTCTCCCTCTCTCTCCTCTCTCTCCCTCTCTCTCTCCCTCTCTCTCTCCCCCTCTCTCCTCTCTCTCTCCCTCTTTCTCCCTCTCTCTCCCTCTCTCTCTCCTCTCTCTCACCCTCTCTCTCCCTCTCTCTCTCCCTCTCTCTCTCCCCCTCTCTCCTCTCTCTCTCCCTCTTTCTCCCTCTCTCTCCCTCTCTCTCTCCTCTCTATCACCCTCTCTCTCCCTCTCTCTCTCCCTCTCTCTCCCCCTCTCTCCTCTCTCTCTCCCTCTTTCTCCCTCTCTCTCCCTCTCTCTCTCCTCTCTCTCACCCTCTCTCTCCCTCTCTCTCTCCCTCTCTCTCTCCCTCTCTCTCCCCCTCTCTCCTCTCTCTCTCCCTCTTTCTCCCTCTCTCTCCTCTCTCTCCTCTCTCCTCTCTCTCTCCCTCTCTCTCTCCTCCTCTCTCCTCTCTCTCTCCCTCTTTCTCCCTCTCTCTCCCTCTCTCTCTCCTCTCTCTCACCCTCTCTCTCCCTCTCTCTCTCTCTCCCTCTCTCTCCCCCTCTCTCTCCCCCCTCTCCCCCTCTCTCCCCCTCTCTCCCTCTCTCTCCCTCTCTCTCTCCTCTCTCTCACCCCCTCTCTCCCTCTCTCTCCCTCTCTCTCCCTCTCTCTCCCTCTCCTCCTGTATTTATCTACAGTGATGTAGGAAGCAATTTGAACATGTGGGGGTGGGGTGCAACTTTGTCCCACAAAGTGAAAGTGTATAGCCTATAAGGAAGACATCGAGGAGTTGCTTGGGGGATAGTTCTCCTATTAAACAAGGAGTGAGATTGTCTATCATCGTGAGTTACACATTTTCACTCTGAATGTGACAATTGAGTTTATATTCTATATTTATATTACAACTGCTCTGTTTTAATGATGACATTTACTTCATGGTTGTCCACTTACATCGGCCATTCCCAAACGCCATGTGATGGAACATAATCTAGATACATGTCTGTTTTCACAAAACACAATATGTGAAGAGGCCAACAAGATAACAAACTAAGTTGTGTTATAAAGTACAAAATTAGTTTTCCATGATTAGCAGTATTAGAAAAATCTACTTTTGCCTTTGATAGAAGCTTCATTTGGATTCAATTGCATAGACTGGTACTGACTTGAGAAAAGACAATGAGAAGAACATAGAATACATAGTGATGGCAAGAATGGGTAACCAGAACTCTCTCCTGACAGCCATATTAGGTCGAAGTTGGTAGGTTTCAACATTGTAACGGGACACTAGCTATATTATTTGAGAAACAACATCGAAAACTAATCTGCGGATGTCAAGCACAAAAAGAGTCCAGTTGTAGCACAAAGGCTAGACCAATATTGATATCGGGCTAAGATTGTCTGAAGAAGTCCTATGTCTCTTTTAATAAAACCACTTCCTGAATAAGCACACTTTCCACAATAAAGTTGCATAATCAGTATTACTATTTCATTGCTCAATACAAAGTTGTGACCTACTGTACATTTTTCAATAATGCATATATGCCAAGCTCCCCACAACTCACCTGTTGGAGCTAATGTCCCAATGAACATGTCAATAGTAGCAGTGTGCTTTAGTTCCAGTCTTCTAAAATAGAAGAAACCTTTCTCTCTTTCTCTATGTTAAAAGAAACACTGCACAGGTTAAGAGGGTGTAGTTAAACGTCACTGGCATTTTATATAACTGCATGAGTGAGGACATTCTTATACCAAATGGCACAATGTAGGTTTATAATCGGGTGGAGACGACCTGAAGGATGGCACGAGTCCCGTAGGGATGAGTTCCGCTCTTTGCGTCAAATTGGGTCATGCGTTACCACGACAAGCATAGCGGCTCAAATAGCACATTGGTGCTATTTGACATTTCAAATAGCACCCCTGAATCACGCCTGCGAAATCACACCAGATGATGGTTTGCGTTTTTTGCATGTCATATTAAATCAAAGATTAATCTCACAAAAAGTAAACTTAGGGCCCTAGCGCTGCTAAGTCACTGCGCAAATAAGGATACTACCCTCATGGTGTACAAGGTTGCAATATGCCCTATTATTGAATACGGTGATATCATTTATATGGTGGCTTCCAATGAATTGTTAAAAAAAGTACAAACGCTTCAAAACTCGGCTGTCAGAATAATCCTGAAGCTCAATAAGTATACTAATGTTGATACCCAACAACGAGAGTTGAGATTAGCCCCCCTCCACATACGACGTGAGTCGCATTTATTAGATCTAGCGTACCTACAGAGTTTAAAGAGGGAAAACATTGAAACTAAGAGTTTTAAACTAAGAAATCATCAGGCCAAAAGAATGCTAAAATTTCTCACACCTCGTACAGATAAAATAAAGAAATCCATCATTTTTGGAGTTCCAGAAGCTTGGAACAATCTAGAACCAAGAGCTCACCAATGTAAAGACCGTAAAGCCTTTCGTACCTTCCTGAGAACAGTTTTTCTTCAGGAGGTGTGGGATGGATTAAAATAATCCTCATGCATCATTATTATATGCTATGTATAGGCTGACGCAAACATGGCCGTTTGGCTCCCTATAGCCCTACGATTTGGGTCCCCTGATGGATCTTAGGATTTCATTTCAAACCATGCTTTATGTTATTTCAAAAATATAAACCAGGATTTGAAATAAAATCCTAAGATCCATCAGGTGACCCAAATTGTGGGGCTATAGGGAGTCAAATCGGCCATGTGTGCGTCAGCCTTTAGTACCCATGTCAATGTTGATATGCTATGTCTTTATTTCTCATCTACTGGCACATAAAGCCCCTGCCATGAGTTACTCATGCTACACTAAAACTATAAGCACCCAGTATGTGTTATCCAAAATGTGTTATTCAAAATAACATTGGTTATCGTTACTCTTAAGTAACATTTATCACAGGTACTATGAATTTTATAAATATGTTACTGGCCTGCCTGGAAGACCTGTGTCACAGAGGGTATCTGCCTCATTTCTGTACATCGATATTTTATGGAAATAAAAACGACTATATATATATTTATTATACAAAAAATAACTGTGTTGTTATGCTTCGCGGAGCTTTGGCTCTCCGCGGAGCATGTAAACAAATCCCCGCGATCAGTAATCCACCCGTGATTCTGGTACTATAATTATAGAAATACATAATAAAACCTACATCATTAAATAGAGCATTAAATTTTCTTTTGAATGATTTAAATTGTATTAATGTAGCTCAAGGAATGGCCATGATATGAACGTTTTAATTCATCAATATACTAATGGGGCTGTCAGCGGGGCTGTCAGTTGGGCTGTCAGCGGGGCAGTGGGGCTCTCTGAGACTTCTTTAGTATTTTTTCAGTGATATCTGATGACATATGATAAAATTTTATGCACATATAATAAATATAGAATGGAACTCGCCGGCACTCGTCCCATTCTCTCTCTCTATATATATACACATATGTAATAATACATCAAACGGAATTTTTGGTCACATTTTTCAGTATTTCAAAAATTGATATGAAGCAAAATGGTGGGGGGCCAAACCATACTCTGCCCCATCACTTCGATTGGTGTTTTTTTTGTTTGAGGGGGGAGGGGGGCATGGCCCCTGTGGCTCCCTACATCCCTGCTCTATCTCTCTCTGTCTCTCCTCACTTTATCCACAGACTGTTTACCTTGGTGTGGAGTCATCTCACGTACAAAGCCATACATCTATAGTAACTGACCATCCAGTGGCCATTGAGTGACCATGCTGTGACCACTCTGTCTCCCCGCCCAGCCTAATCGCCCTCTCATTCACACATATCTTCATCTGCCGTCCTATATTCCATGCACACTCCCTATTTATGTAGATCCCCAGTCTATAAAAGCTTTGCTGCTCTCTCCCTTCTCCCTCTTATAGTCTCTCTCTATCTATAGCTGCTCTCTCCCTCCCCACTCTTACAGTCTCTCTCTATCTACGGCTGCTCTCTCCCTCCTCCCTCTTATAGTCTCTCTCTATCTATAGCTGCTCTCTCCCTCCCCCTCTTATAGTCTCTCTCTATCTATAGCTGCTCTCTCCCTCCCTCCTCTTATAGTCTCTCTCTATCTATAGCTGCTCTCTCCCTCCCTCCTCTTATAGTCTCTCTCTATCTATAGCTGCTCTCTCCCTCCCCCTCTTATAGTCTCTCTCTATCTACGGCTGCTCTCTCCCTCCCTTCTCTTATAGTCTCTCTCTATCTACGGCTGCTCTCTCCCTCCCCCCTCTTATAGTCTCTCTCTATCTACGGCTGCTCTCTCCCTCCCTCCCTCTTATAGTCTCTCTCTATCTATGGTGGCTCTCTCCCTCCCTCCTCTTATAGTCTCTCTCTATCTACGGCTGTTCTCTCCCTCCCTCTTATAGTCTCTCTCTATCTACGGCTGTTCTCTCCCTCCCTCCTCTTATAGTCTCTCTCTATCTACGGCTGCTCTCGCCCTCCTCCCTCTTATAGTCTCTCTCTATCTATAGCTGCTCTTGTCTTGTCCCGCTCTTTCTGCCCCTCCTTCTCCCTCCCTGTCTCTCTCTTTCTCTGTTCCTCCCTCTCTCCCTCTACCTTCCCCTACTCATCTCACTCCCTACTAACTCTTTTCATCTCTGTCCCTCTCTGTCCGTCTCTCTCCTTCTCTCTCCCTCCTTCATCTTTTCCTTCTCTCTTCCTCTCTCTCCCTCCTTCACCTCCTCCCTTTCTCTCCCTCTCTCTCTACCTCTCGTTACTTCTATTCCCCTCTCTCTCCTTCCGTCATCTCCTCCTTCATTCTCTCATTTCCCCCTCCCCCTGTCTCTCCCTCCCTGTCTCTCCCTCTCTCTCTCTCCCTCTCTCTCCCTCTCTTTCCCTCTCTCTCCCTCTCTCTCCCTCTCTCTCCCTCTCTCTCCCTCTCTCTCCCTCTCTCTCCCTCTCTCTCCCTCTCTCTCCCTCTCTCTCCCTCTCTCTCCCTCTCTCTCCCTCTCTCTCTCCCTCTCTCTCTCTCCCTCTCTCTCCCTCTCTCTGTCCCTCTCTGTCCCTCTCTCTCTCCCTCTCTGTCCCTCTCTCTCCCTCTCTCTCCCTCTCTCTCTCTCCCTCTCTCTCTCTCCCTCTCTCTCCCTCTCTCTCTCCCTGTCTCTCCCTCTCTCTCCCTCTCTCTCCCTCCCTCTCCCTCTCTCTCTCCCTCCCTGTCTCTCCCTCTCCTGCCCTGTCTCTCCCTGTCTCTCCCTGTCTCTCCCTGTCTCTCCCTGTCTCTCCCTGTCTCTCCCTGTCTCTCCCTGTCTCTCCCTGTCTCTCCCTGTCTCTCCCTCTCTCTCCCTCTCTCTCCCTCTCTCTCCCTCTCTCTCCCTCTCTCTCCCTCTCTCTCCCTCTCTCTCCCTCTCTCTCCCTCTCTCTCTGTCCCTCTCTCCCTCTCTCTTTCCCTCACTCTCCCTCTCTTTCCCTCTCTTTCCCTCTCTTTCCCTGTCTCTCCTTCTCTCTCCCTCTCTCTCCCTCCTTCATCTACTCCTCCTTCTCTCTCATATCCTCCTCCCCTCTCTGCCTCTTTCTCCCTCCTTAGCTTTCCTTCATCTCCTCTCACTCTCTCATGCCCTCCTCCTCCTCCCCCTACACAATATAGAGCTAGAGCCATGTCTATGTGGGAGCCTGGAGAATGGGGTGGTCAGGGTCAACGGCCTGGGACCCACCAGGGGGCGGCACAGCTGGATCACAAATACCAGCTCCCACGGGCGGGGGTGTGGATGTAATGGTGGTGGTGGGTGGGCGTGTCTCACCCCACCCCCCGAGAGCAGCACATATAGGTTATTGCATTCAGGTTAAGGGTTCGGGGGAGAGAGAACAGGAGAGAGAACAGGAGAGAGAACAGGGGACAGAACAGGATACAGAACAGGATACAGAACAGGAGACAGAACAGGAGACAGAACAGGAGACAGAGAGAGGGAGAGCAAGAGAGGGAGAGCAGGAGAGGGAGAGCAGGAGGGGCAGCTGGATAGAGAGCAGGAAAGAAAGCAGGAAAGAGAGCAGGAGAGAGAGAAGAGGAGAGAGCAGGAAAGAGAGAGAAAGAGAGATAGCAGGGGAGAGAGAGGAGAGGGAAGATAGGGTGCAGGGGAGAGAGCAGGAGAGAGCAAGAGAGAGGGAGCCAGAGAGAACAAGAGAGCAATTGAGACAAAGAGAAGAGAAAGAGGAGAGGGACAAAGAGAGCAGGCGAGATCAGTGAGAGAGCAGAGAGAGAGAGGGGGAGGAGAGAGGCATGGGAGAGAGACTATGGAGGGAGAGGGAGAGAGATGAGGAAGGCAGAGCAGGAGAGAAATACGAGATGAGAGAATATCAGAAATAAGAAGAGAGGAGGAGAAAACAAAGGACCAGGAGACAGCTGGGGCTCCCATCTATATGGGTACAAAATGTACAATTGGCACATCTGCACATTTAGGAAATTCTGCTAAATTAGGCTGAAAAATGATGAATACTGGGTATATCTGAATATATTTGGTATCGCATTGATTTAACGTATCAGTTCTGTTATGTTGAAAGTATCAGTTCTGGTATGTTGAACTGAATTGTATATAAATGTGGGTTATTTGAGAGGATTGGTGAAGGCGAATTGTACATTTTCTGAAGATCCAACCCATATCTAATAACGCGCACAAATAATGTCTAGGTATCCTGGACCTCTCGTCAGCTTCTTGGGACATTTCCTAGGGGGAACTTCAGCATCTGATCAAATGGTCGCTCAGAACAATTCACATGGAAATTGATGAGGCAGTCCATTTGGCGGGAGAGGAACATTAAACATTGGTCTCGTATACGGGTCAGATTTTCAGAAAATGTACAATTGGCAGCTCTACACATTTAGTAAAGTCTACTGAATTAGACTGCAATTTGATCAATACTCAGTAGTTTCTGGTATATTTGACATTGCATTCGTTCTAGCAATCTGTTTGGTTAGGTTGAACTGTATTTTGAACTTCATTTTCGTCTGAAATTTGGGTTATTTGAGAGGATTGGTGAAGGTGAATTGTACATTTTCAGAAAATCTGACCCATATACGACCACAGACATGCATATAGAGAGCATCTTCCTTGGGAAATCTTGTAATAAAAGTGAAGTATTGAAGTAGAAAAACCTTCGAAATGCAAGAATATATTTAATACAGAGTCTTGAAATTTAGTACATATATTTATACAACTCATAGCACTAGATAGTCTAAAGATGAGAATATTCCTAGTAAAATATCCTGTGAATTAAACGCTTTTAAAAATATCTATCTTCTGATTTTTCTGTAACTCAGGGTGAATGACCGCAAGCGATGGAGTGACATGAACATCTATGCAGACAGTTGATTGATGGATGGATTGATTGATTGATAGGTCAATGAGTGGGACACCAGTAGCACTGCCCCGCAGAGATTCATATTAATATTGCCTCCGCTTTCTGCCAATTATACATCATTGAGAGAGCAGAAATGTGGAAGAGGGAGGATACGTGGGAGTAGAGGGGGGAGAGTGGAGGGGAGAGTGGAGTGGAGACAGGGGGGAGAGTGGGGGGAGATTGGAGGGAGAGGAATGGGGAAAGAGGAGAGGGGAGAGAGGGAAAGAATGAGGAATGGAGAGAGGGGATAAGGGAAAGAGGAGAGGAGTGGAGAGACAGGAAACCAAAAGACGACAAAGGAGGAGAGGAACAGTAATAACAAGACCAGGTTAGATAGGAGCAGAAACAGAGAGAAACAGAGACAGGCAGAGATGGCACAGACAGACACAGAGAGAAGGAGAGAGACAGAGACAATACAGACGGACAGAGACAGAGACAGATACACAGAGAGACACAGAGAGACAGAGAGACAGACACAGACACACAGACTGAGAAGACAAAGACTGACACAGAGAGAAAGAGAGAGACAGACACAAAGAGAGACATAGAGGGGAGAGAGACAGACATACCAAGAGACAGACACACAGAGACAGACACACAGAATGAGGGGAAAGAAAGAGAAGAGAGAAAGGCTAGCAGGGAGAACAAGGAGAGAGCAGTGGTAGATTGTTGTCCCATTCCCTATGAACAATAGGCGGAGTGGTACGTGATGCATGCAGTATAGTTGGGTCAGATTTCCAGAAAATGCACAATCTACAGTTCTACATATCCATCAAACTCTGCTAAATTGGATCGACAATTGATAAATACTAGGTATATTCCTAGAATATTCTGTGTTGTATTCATTCAAAAAATCTGTCTGGTTATGTTGAACTGTATTTTGAACCTTTTCCCGTTTAAATTTGGGATATTTGAGGGGTTTGGTGAAGGCCAATTGTACATTTTCTGATAACTTGACCGAGTCAGTAGCAGTCTAGTGGAGGCAGGGCCTGGTCTCCTGTCAGCAGCCGCGCCCGGGCGACAGGGCAAGCCATGCTTGTCTCTCCTCCTGTCACTCCATCTCCTAAACTCCTCCGTCTCCTCCTCCTACACACATTCACTGCATCTTCTACGGGGGTACTCCAGGGCCACCCCTCCCCCTCATGCTCTACCACCTCCTCCTGTTCGTCCTCCTGCTCCTGCTCCTGCACTTGTTCTCCTACCTTCCCTTCCCTCTCCTCATCTCCCATCTACTCCAGCTGCTACCTCTCAATCTCCTCCTGTCTCTCTTCTCTCCTCCTGTATCTCTTCTCTCGTCATTCTCTTTCCCCTCTCTTCCTTCTGCTCCTTCTACACACACTCTCACTGCATCTTGTAAAGGGGTGCTTCAGGCCCTTCACTCTTCCTCTTGCTTCGGCTCTTGCTCCTGCTCTTGCTCCTGCTCCTGCTTCTGCTCCT
Organism: Sthenelais limicola; assembly: GCA_942159475.1. Classification (NCBI taxonomy): domain Eukaryota; kingdom Metazoa; phylum Annelida; class Polychaeta; order Phyllodocida; family Sigalionidae; genus Sthenelais; species Sthenelais limicola. The sequence goes on along the minus strand of OW804096.1, from coordinate 19,305,289 downwards.
GCTCCTGCTCCTGCTCCTGCTCCTGTTCTTGTTCTTGCTCCTCTTCCCTCTATTTCTCCTCCTTTCCCTCAACTATATCTACTACTCTGCCTTCTGCTTCTACTTCTCCTCCATCTCAATCTGCTGCTCCCTCTCTTCTCCCCCTCTCCTGCTCCGCTCTCCTCCTATGCCCTTTCCTCCTCCTCGTGCTTGTCCCTGTCCTCCTACTCCAATTCTCCTGTTCCCTCTCTGACTCTTGCTCCTGTTCCTACTCCTGCTCCAGCTCCTGCTTCTGCTCCTACTCCTGCTCCTGCTCCTGCTCCTATTCCTGCTCCTACTCCTACTCCTGCTCCTGATCCTACTCCTACTCCTGATCCTACTCCTACTTCTACTCCTGATCCTACTCCTACTCCTGCTCCTGTTCCTGCTCCTGCTCCTGCTCCTGCTCCTGCTCCTGCTCCAGCTCCTGCTTCTGCTCCTGCTCCTGCTCCTGCTCCTGCTCCTACTCCTGCTCCTGCTCCTACTCCTGCTACTCTTTCTCCTCCTGCTCCTCTTTTTCCTCCTCTTCTCCCCTCTTCTCCTCCCCTCCCCTCCTCCCCCAACTGTTTCCACCCCTCCTCTGCCTTACCCTTCTAATCTTTCTCCTTTATCGTCCCGTCTCCCGGTCGTTGAACCCTCTCTGGTCATTTATTTGGTTTTATGCTACTTAACTTAAAATGCAGTATAGCGTGTTGTGTGTGTGGTTTCCGAGTTCTTTTAGTAGATTGTAGCTATAATCACAGCGGTAAAAAGTGTTATGAACACTTCATATCCCAAAGGTTTATATATCAAATAATGACTGATTGTTGAAAGGGATGACAGATGTCAGATGGTCAAATAATAGTAACGTACAAAAATAGTAAAGAGAAGAGTTATAGTATAGTAAGGTAAGTAGGACATAACACTGTTATCATTAAGTTAGCTGTAAGTAAGACTGAACTATGTCCTATGTGTTTGTGTCTCTCATGTACCCCAGGGTCAATCATTCAAAACAGGGCCACCGAATAGCCCCACAACGGTGGCCCAACCCTGTTAGGAAGAAGAAAGGGGCTAAAGTCTACTCTGTTACCAATGGAAGAAACCATTGAACATAACAAAGGTCTAGTTGAAACTGATGTCATAGGGAATATTAAGGGAGTGAAAATCATAACATGGAATGTCAGAAGTATCTTAAATAAACTCCAGAATGTCCATAATCTAATATCCCTGACAAACGTAGACTTAATTGGAATACAAGAAACATGGTTAAATGACAAAGTTACAGATGAACAGATTGCAGTGAGGGGTTTTGACTCGTACAGATTAGATAGGAAATCAGGAAAGAAAGGGGGAGGCGTGGCCATTTTTGTGAGACAGGACTGGGCAGTTGACCCGTTAAAATATGAAAATCTAAATATCTCAGATAAGAACCTCGAGGCACAAGTGATATCGTGCTCTAGAGGTTTCCTTAAAAAAATAGTAGTCGTTAACGCCTACAAACCACCCAGCGGAGAGCTAGCAGCTGCTAGTGAATCTTTGAGGCACATTCTGTCGAACATAAATAAAAATAATGAAATATATATTATGGGGGATTTTAACATAGATTATAAGAAAGCCAATGAGACTACTTCCACTAAGACAACGGAGTTCTTCAATGTCTTTAATGGCAATAACATGACCCAATACATAAAAGGGGACACTAGGTCATCAAAAAGGTCGTCAACAACCATAGATCATATATACTCCAACAGTAACTATATATCATGCTGTGGAACTATAAACGATAACTCCAGTGATCATATCCCAGCATTTATCGTCAAAAAGAAAAGTAGAACTAATTATAAGAGAATCTCCTTTAAAGCCAGGAATACAAAAAACCTGGATATCAAAGTACTACAAGATATACTCAGAAATGAAAACTGGGTGGATCTTTATAGTAATACCCTAGACATAAACAAATCTTGGGAACTAATATATAATAGAATCACCAGATTCCTGGACAGAGTGTGCCCCATCAAAGAGTTTAAAGAGGTAAAGTCTAAGCCACCCTGGTACCAAGAAGAGCTTATCAATCTATCTAAACAAAGGGATAGAGCATTTCTCAGGGCAAAGAAATCGGGTAAGAGCGAGGACTGGGATAAGGCCAAAATCATAAGAAATAAAATGAACTCTACACTGATAAAGTCTAAAAATGAATACACAAAAACACAATTAAGAGAAAACTTCAGGGACCCGAAAAAACTATGGGAAACCCTACAGCCCATTCTAAACCCAGGCAAATCTAAATCCTCTAAAATCATTCGACTAAGGGAAGAAGACAGTAGAGATACTGAGAATAAGGAAAACAAAGCAGGGGAGGGAGGTCAAACGCTAGATGAAACTAGAGCCCCTGACATCTTTAATGATTTCTTTGCCACAATAGGAGAGAGGCTCGCTTCCAAAATTGAGAAACCAAACTTGATGGAATCCCAAAAATATGATGTAAATGTGTCAGTAAAGGTACCACTTGGTACAGAGTTTGAATTTAAAAAGATATGCCCCTCTACTATTACCCGTTTCCTCATGGAATCAAGTAATTCCAAATCATCGGGCATACCATTTATGCCAACATCCATATTGAAATATTGCCTGCTGGCACTCTCTAATGAGGTAGCTCACCTATTCAATAGATCCATCGAAACAGGTACTATTCCGGAATTCTTTAAGGAAGCGACTATTACCCCCCTATACAAAGCAGGGCCCAAAAACTGTGCGTCAAACTATCGACCAATTTCTGTGATAGTCCTCCCAGCAAAAATCCTAGAGAAATGTATCCACCAACAGTTATATGAATACTTTGAGGTAAATAATATTCTATATAAAAAACAGTACGGATTTAGAACAGGTATGTCTATCACAGATGCCCATCAAAACATGTTTACGGACATATATACTGCTGTCAATAACAACCAATACATCGAACTCGCCTTTTTGGATTTCAAAAAGGCGTTCGATACGGTGAATCACGACATATTACTGACCAAACTACATGCCTATGGAATAAAAAACAACCCTCTAAAATGGTTCGAAAACTACCTACGTAACAGAAAACAGAGAGTGCTGGTAAACAATATTACTTCCGACACGAAAATGGTCAAATGCGGCGTACCTCAGGGGACATCACTAGGACCACTGTTGTTTAGTATTTATGTTAATGACATGCACAAATGTACAAATAACTCAGAGATACAGCTATTCGCTGATGATACGGTGGTTTACAATATAAACTCAAATTACAAGGACCTTGGAACAAATCTCCAACATGACCTAGAAAACATAAACTCATGGTGCAGGATAAACAAAATTTCACTCAATATAGATAAATGCAAAATGATGAAAATAAATTCAGGAAGAATTAAGAACCAGAAAGACATAAACACCTACAATTTTGGTACCCAACAAATCGCACATGCAGATGAATACACATATCTAGGCCTGAAGATTGATTCAAAACTAAACTTCCAACCGCATCTAACGAGGAAATTACCAATTATCCAAAACCAAAGCAGAGTCTTGTGTAGGTCTAGACATATATTCACGGAGAAAATGTTCTTGAACCTGTATAAAGTGATGGTACTACCACACATTGACTTTGGAGACACAATTTATAGTGGGACGAGTAACACTGCGCTATTAAATAAACTCCAAGTGGTACAAAATAACATAATTAGAAGAGCGAAATACCTAAAAAAGAGGACAAATGTGGTTGATATATCGAGAGGGATGGGTATTCCCACTCTCCAACGTAGAAGAGAGGCACATTTACTTGAAATAGCATACAAAAAGACATTGTCAGGTGATAATATTGAAGAGAGGAAGCCTGGACTTAGGTCCAGCAAAGGTAGTAATAAGAAAGTCTTGAAGGTTATCACCCCTCACACAGAAAGAATAAAGAGATCCTGTCTGTACACGGCCCCAATGCTGTGGAACTCTAAAGATAACACCTTTTACGAGAATAAACAGGTAGACGACCTAGTAAACTTTAGAATCTATCTGAAACGCACATTTATGTTACAAGAATAGAAGAAGAGACACAAATGTATGTATGTACTAATGTATGTATGTTTATATATATATATCTCAATGTAATAATATGTGTAGCCATATATGTGTATATCTCTATATATAACACAAGCATAAAAATCTAACTCAGGCATGTAAGTCTTGTAAACTGAAATAACTGAACAGAAATTTTGTATCTTTTACCGAATAACAAAAGTACAAAATAAGTACCGAGGATGATTATACCGCAAACATAATGAAGCTGGACAAACTATGTAAGAGTAAGAGGTTATAGTGTAGATGATGAACCGAGTGAACATTTAGAGGTGCTGATATTATATTTAGTTGTTGTTATATTCTAGTAGTAAACGATGTACCAAGGTATGTCAATCTTAGTGTTATGGGAACATAGTAGCTAGTAGTTTCTATCAATAAAGTAAAAGTAACTCTGGGTTTCTTGGAAGAGCTGTGAGGGCACAGAAAGAATATTATCCATTTTCCTGTCTATTGTAACTGTTTATTGAGGAAATAAAAGCATTTATATATATATATACATAGCCGTGCTTCAACTGGTATAAATCAGTCACGAGACGCAAAATGGCAATTTTCCAAAGTGATTTATTTATAGGATATCTTTGTTGGCATACTCTCACTTTTGGAGTGCTTAGCGCTGCTATAAGCAACACAATAATTTGATACAAAGTTTCAAGAAAGTGTAATACATATATTCATGCATATCTAAGGTCAACTTAGAAAGACAATAGATAACGCGAAAATTCAGGGCAAGGTGGGAGACCCGGCTTGCCCGATCCTTGCATTAATTTTGCTATGGCATATGCCAGCACTTATTTTCTGAATAAAATATGTACAAAAAACAACTAATAGAGTATGTATATGTCCACAATATAAACCGCCACAATAGTGGTCTTTCTCTAGTACCTATAGGGGGTGAACTTGTAGCCATGACCTGGTTCAGACATATAATATGTTCATGCCACTGGGCTGGCCCAGCACTTTGGACCACTTGGCCAACCCACACCTCTAACTCGTGTGGGTGTACTATTATGACAGGTAGACATATGTGATGTGTTTCAGGAAAATGAGTCATAAGTCGCAAAATTGATATTTTTCAAAGTGTTTTTTTTACAAGATCACATTATTGGAATGTTCCAATATTTGGAGGGTTTATCATGTATAGTTATATCAATCGATGTATCAAATTTCAGGACAATCTATGTAATATATCCTATCGTTTTAAAGGTCCTCATATGGACTACATTTAGTTACTTTACTGTTTATTCACCCCCGGAAATATTAGAAACTTTTTTTTCAAAAACGAAAATATCAAACTTAAAATCTAGAAATACTGATTAGATTATTAGACTGTTTACTATCATTGGAATCGGCTTGATCTCATTTTTCCAAATATGATGGTATCTCAAAATCTATTTTTTGCGACTTATGACTCATTTTCCTGAAACACATCACATATAGAATCAGCTCAAGAACTATTACTATAACTGCCAATATCTTGAATATGGGCCAGATTTATAGAAAATATACAATTGGCAACTGTACACATGTAGTATAATCTGCTAAATTAGGCTGCAATTTGGTCAATACTAGGTAAATTCGAGTATATTTGGCATTGCATTGATTCTAGCAATGTGTTTGACTCGGTTGAACTGAATTTTTAATGTTATTTTCGTCTGAAGTTTGGGTTATTTGAGGGGATTGGTGAAGATGAATATCAATGGGAACATTGCTAGAAAGACTGTTGTGTCCCAGAGTCGTCATCTGTATGATATATGTAATATTACAGACTTTTCCTCTTTTTTTGCATTTTCCTCTTTTATTACGCATGGCCAAAATACTAAGACACCTTTTCCTATAACTGACCAGATATTTCTATTCCTGGAACAAATAGTTTCATGGCACCAACTATTTCTTTCTTACTGAGATCTTTATAAATAAATAATATTAATATATACAAATAAATGCAATTTATCCACACACAACCACTATTTCTTGGCGTTACCTACACAATAATTATTAAACTAATAATTATTCTTTTACGGAAATGAATTGTATCATAAAATAACAATTTTACTTTGGTCGGATTTCTGGTCTTTGACAATAGCCTAAGGGACTCAGTGCTAGTCTACTAGCCACCTTTCAGACACCACATAGTTGTATATGAAAATGAGCAACTGACTCTGGCATAAGAAAGATGGCTATTTGTATATCTCTGTGAGAGAAAGAAAAGAAAGTATCTCTTCGGATATTAGGATATCCATAAGTCATGTTGATTATGTGTTGGAACATCTTAGAAAAGGAAAATGATTTTTGAAAAAGAAAAATGTTTTCATCCTGACAGTTTGGGGACAAAACAACATCTCACAAATAAAACACTTTTGAAAGAATGATTATTCTATAAGACTCAATTTTCTGCAACACATCAAATTTTGTATGTTGTATGAAGGGTGCGCTAATTTGTATTGCACATTAAATTATTTCAGAATTAAATAGAAAAGGGTCACACTGCGGCACAAAATCACATGAGAATAGGCTTAGTGGATGGACTAGGCCCTTAACATGCTATATACTGGAAAATGAGAACGTTGCTACAACAAAATCTTATGAATAAAAGCCCTCAATTTTGCGACTTATGACTAATTTTTCTTAAACAGATCACAATCATGCAGGCTACTTCACGGGCTACAAGAGTCAACATCTCAGGAGAAACTTGTCTCTTTAGATTTTTCAGTAGCAGACGACATTTAATCTGGAACCTATCTTTTTATTCCAGTTTTGAAAGAGCGCACCTGTGTCGTCTTATATTACAGGCCTTGACATGCAAAATGCAGTTTTTATTTCTGAGCAGGCATTATCACGTGTCTATTTTTAATTTGGTGTGGTGAGGGATGAGAGGGGGATGGAAAGGAGGATGGGTACAATGGTACCCAGAGGCCTGTCGACCTGTTCATCAACAGCCTGTAACACACAGATGAATAAAAGATTGCTCTATTCTATTCTATTCTATTCTACGAGGGGGAGAGTTTGATCATTGAAGCAAAAAAGCTGTAATTGAGAAAAGAGTGACGTTTGAGAGACAAACGTTGAAGGGAGTCTCAGGAAATTTATTTTGTTGAATTTATTTTTGATTGATTTTGTTCTACAAAGTATAAATAGATAAATAGTTATAAAATAATTATTGTTAAATAAAGCTTTATAAAATGGAGAAATTTGTATAAATGTGTGAGAGATGATTAAAATAAGTATTTAAATAGTTAAATAAATAGTGAGAATGACACTCCTGCCCCTGCTCCTGCTCCTGCTTCTACTCCTGCTCCTACTTCTGCTCCTACTTCTGCTCCTGTCCCTGCTCCTGCTCCTACTCCTACTCCTGCTCCTGCTCCTATTTCTGCTCCTACTTCTGCTCCTGTCCCTGCTCCTGCTCCTACTCCTGCTCCTGCTCCTGCTGCTCCTGCTCCTGCTCCTGCTGCTCCTGCTCCTACTCCTACTCCTGCTCCTGCTCCTGCTCCTGCTCCTGCTCCTGCTTTTGCTCCTACTCCTGCTCCTGCTGCTGCTCCTACTCCTGCTCCTGCTCCTACTCCTGCTCCTGCTCCTGCTCCTGCTCCTGCTCCTGCTCCTGCTCCTACTCCTGCTCCTATTTCTGCTCCTACTTCTGATTCTGCTCCAGCTCCTATTTCTGCTCCTGCCCCTACTCCTGCTTCTGCTCCTGCTCCGACTCCTGCTCCTACTCCTGTTTTTTTGTTTTTTTAAGCTTTTATTTATACTGGGTAGATCAAGTCCCAGGGAAAATAGGGCTTTTCACTTGCCCCAGATTTGTGGGTATATACATTCGGGCAAAGTTCTGTACATTGAACATATGATATAACATATAATAATAATATAATAAAACCTGATGGTCTTTGAAGTTACTGATTGTGTAATTATACAAAGGATATGGTTAAAACATGCAGAGGTGATTTGCTGTGCCACTCTAGTTCTTTTGGAACATGGTGTTAGCTTCACTTCTTATCTTCAAGAGTTTTATTTTCATTTTTAGATTATTCCTAGCATATATGTACATCAGGTAATAAGTTAAAATTAGATTCTATGATAGATGTGTTCCTACCCCTCCTCCTGCTCTTACTCCTGCTCCTGCTCCTTCTCCTGCTCTTACTCCTGCTTCTGCTCCTGCTCCTCCTCCTGCGCCAGCTCTTACTCCTACTCCTACTCATGCTCCTGCTCCTACTTCTGCTCCTGCTCCTACTGTTCTTGATGAACTTGCTCGTCTTCAACAAGCTGCTCACTACTCCTACTCCTGCTCCTGCTCCTACTCCTGCTCCTGCTCCTACTCCTACTCTCTGCTCCTGCTCCTGCTCCTGCTCCTGCTCCTGCTCCTGCTCCTGCTCCTACCCCTGCTCCTGCTCCTGCTCCTACTCACGCTCATGCTCCTCTTTCTCATCCTCTGCTTCTTCCCTCCTCCTCTCCTCCTGCTCCTATTCATCCTCCACCTGTTTCTACCATTCCCGGCCCTCGGCCTTACCCTTCTAATCTTTCTCCTTTATCAGACCGTCTCCTGGTCATTGAACCCATTTTGGCCACCATGAGAGGGGGGGCGTGAAGGCGACTGACTTAAATGATTAGTCATTGCTTATTGCAATGACCATCAAATGAAGATGGATATTGTGGGGAATAGGGAGAGTAAGTAGTGGTATAACTCAGGTTCTCCACCAGTGTTATAACTTGGTTTATAACTTGAATATATGGGTCAGATTTTCAGCAAATGTACAATTCAAATTCGCCAATCTTCTCAAATAACCCAAGTTTTAGACGAAAATAAAGTTCAAAATAGAGTTCAACCTAGCCTAACATATTGCTAGAATGCAATGCCGAATATTCCCGAATTTACCTAGTATTGACCAAATTGCAGCCTAATTTTGCAGAATATACTAAATGTGTACAGCTGCCAATTGTACATTTTCTGAAAATCTGACCAGTTTATTTAGAATAAAGCAGACCTATTGTAGAAGGAGAAATACAAAGAGACCGGAGGCTTTGAAATCTCAGGACCTGACTGACTTATTTTATTATCCAAATGATACACATGAGTTGTAGAGTGGTTGTGGTCGTTGATGATAGGCTGATACATGTCTATATGAACTCTGATGTTACCTGATCCTCTTACTAGACTTGCATTTGGAATAATTATTAATAATAATGTGGTTAATCATTGTTACGCAATCATTGTGTAATATTGCGTAATAATATATAACAGTAGTCCACAACTTTGGATAACTGATGATAGCTACTGTGAACTTGATTATTTGTATATGTGTCTGAAAGGACTATGTGAAAAATTATGTGACCATTGAAAGTGTTTGAGTGGGGTTGAAATTATGTAATGTGGGTGAGATATTTTATTTGATATAACTTGTCGATTTGAATCAGTGTTTGAGTTTTCCATCTGTAAATATTATCGGGATTCGTCCAAGAGAATGATAATATCTGATATATTTATATTTGATCTCTGATAATTGATGGCTTGATATCTTATATTACTTGACTATTATTGATACTTGTATTTTCAATAATGGCAACGCATGAAATCAATCACATTAGCTGGTCATGCGTATCATCTAATTATCCTGAAAATGTTTAGCCAATAACATTTTTAAAAAAACAAAAAAACTTTTGAGGCACGCCATTGCACCATTTTGGAAGCTTTGTTGACATGTAGTCCAAACCTCCCATAGGTTCCCATAGGCTCAACATTGCGGACATCATTATTCTCTGTTCAGTTATCATTTCAAGACGTTTAAAGACTTCTAAGCCCTAGATATCCATCTGGCTCAGATTTTCAGAAAATATATAATCGGTAGCTCTAGTCATTTAAAATATTCGGTTAAAATAGGCTAAAATGTGTTAAATACTAGGCAAAACTGAGTGTCTTGTCTTAAAAAATCAGTTTGGTTATGTTGAACGGTATTTTGAACCTCAGTATTATCATTAAGAATCTCATTAAGAATATTTGAGAGGATTGGTGAGGGCCAATTGTACATTTTCCGACGATCTCACTCATCTATAGAGTGTACAAATATCAATTAAGAACCTTGAGACCTTTAAATGTTTAAAGGTAATTATGCCATGATAGGTGTGCGTATCCACAAAAAGAGGGCCAGATTAGCCCATGGCATATGCATTAGTGCATTTCACTAGTGAGGGCTGCCTTTCAAATGCAACCAATTTACAACGCTACTTTGATTGGTTGCGTAAATTTATTTCCGCCAATCATTGACGCACATTTCATGATGCAAGGCTGTAGGCGCTTGCTTTTGCCAAGGCTTTATATTATTAAGGCTTGTGCAGCATATGTGATGTGTTCCAGGAAAATTAGTCATAAGTCGCAAAATTGATATTATTCAAAGTGTTTTTTTCATAAGATTTCTTTATTGAAATGTTCTGATTTTTAGTGAGTGTAGCACTCACCATCTGATGAATCCATGTAACAATTTTCGGAACATTGTATTAATATATTCTTGCGTTTTGAAGGCGTTTGTATGGAGTATATTTATTTACTTTACTGGTAATTGTCCAGCCAGAAACATTGCAAACTTTTTTTCAAAAATAAAAATATCAAACTTAAAATATAGAAATACATATTAGGTGTCCCAGTGTTTACTATCATTGGAATCAGCTTGATCTCCTCTTTTCAAACATGGTGATATCTCAAATCCATATTTTCCGACTTATGACTCATTTTCCTAAAACGGATCACATATGCAACAACGCAATTCACAAACTACTTGTGGCTTTTGGTGAATGTCTTTCACGCGTGCAATCAGCACCTGTGAAAAACATTCACCAAATCCACTTATGTTTTGTGAATACGTTGTCACATACGCCCCTCGCATTAAGTTCTATCTTAATACCAGTGTTCAATGAAACAATGAAGAATCATAGAATTTCCTTTTGAGAAAGAACAATGATTGGGTGAAATCAAAAGATCAATAAAAATAATATCAGGATTAGTTATTATTTTAGGGAACACTTACTGTTCACTTTAGGAGTCCACGGGAAAAATATTTCCTTCAGCATATCAAGACAATTGAATCATGCAGTTCCAGCATACATACACATACATGGGTCAGATTTTCAAAAAATGTACAATTCAACTTCGCCAATCTTCTGAAATAACCCAAATTTCAGACGAAAATAAAGTTCAAAATACAGTTCAACGTAACCAAACAGATTGCTAGAATCAATGCAATGCCAAATATACTTGAATTTACCAAATATTGACCAAATTGCAGCCTAATTTAGCAGAATTTACTCAATATGTACAGCTGCCAATTGTACATTTTCTGAAAATCTGACCCACATACATATATACATACATACATACATACATTGGGTCAGATTGTCTGTGATAATATCTGTGATACAGCTTTAACTCACAAGCCTGGAAATATACCATACAGCACAAATAGACAGAGAAAGGATGAAGCGATGAATTCCTATAAAGGAGGAGAAGCGGCTAAAGACTGATGAAAAGAAACATTGGGAACTTGATAGGCAAGGACGGCCACCGGAGCCTGCTCCCAGTCAGGGATTATTTTCCATCTCATGCGCATCTATTTTTAGAAGCTGGATCTTCTTCCTCCTCTATGGCGTGAGAACTATAAGGGTCAGATTTTCAGAAAATGTACAATTGGCAGCTGTACACATTTAGTAAATTCTGCTAAATGAGGCTGCAATTTGGTCAAAACTAGGTAAATTCTAGTATATTCAGCATTGCATGGATTCTAGCAATCTGATAGGTTATGTTGAACTGTATTTTGAACTTTATTTTTGTCTGAAATTTGGGTTATTTGAGAAGATTGGCGAAGTTGAATTGTACATTTTCTGAAAATCAGACCCATAACGGTGAGGCCCTGCAAGGGGAGGCAAGAATGCGCTTTTAGTGTTTTTATATTTGTCACTCTCGTATGGCTCTTTCACTCAATTTTAATTGTGGTTTTCTAATATTCGGGTAGGAAGTATGATTATTCTACCAAGAGTTATTATGGGTAAGGTTTCCTGAAAATGTACAATTGCCCTTCACCAATCCTCTCAAATAACTCAGATTTAATACAGAAATGAGCTTCAAAGTGCAGTCCAACATAACCGAACAGATATCGTGCATCAAGGTCATACCAAATATACTCAAATATATCCAGTAATGGCAATTTTTCAGCCTAATTTAGAAGAATTTCCTAAAAGTGTAGAGTTGACAATTGTACATTTACTAACGGCCTACCCATATCTGAATTTATTCTATATTGAGATATACTGCATTACTAAGTACATGAGACTGTATTGTAGTGTGTACTGTACTTTTCTTATACTGTACTCTATAATACTGTACTGTGCTGTAGTGTACACGCTAACATTAAACAAGTGTTTCTATATTTTATGTTTCATATATTTATGTTTGAAAAAAGGTTTGCAATATTTCTGGGTGGGCAATTACTAGTAAAGTAGCTAAATATGCTCTATAGGATAACCTTATAGTAATGCATAGATATATTTAATAACCTGTCTTGAAATGAGCCGCAATGACTGGGTACCCTACAAATGAAAGCATTCCTATAAAGAAATCTTGCGAATATATGATTTGGAAAAATATCTTTTTGAGATATCATCTAATTTGGAAAGATGAGATCAAGCCCATTCTAATATTAGTAAACATTAGGACATTTAAGCAGTGTGTCTATGTGTTATGTTTGATATATTATATATACACATGTTTGAAATATTAAAATAAATTTGAAATATTTTTAGGTGGATCCATAGGATCATCTTCTAAACACAAGGCTATATTTAATACATTGTCTTGAAATTTGCCACATATATTGATATGACTTAACCCCCCCCCCCCCCTCCCCCCTCCTCCAAAAAAAATCTTCCAGAAATCCTTATAGAGATATCTTGTGATTAAATCACTTTGAAAAATATTAACTTTGCGACTTGCGTCTCATTTTTCCGAAACACAACACATATATAATATTTGATAAAATATAAAACAGTTGATAGCTGAAACTCTCATACATTGATGAAGTCGTGGTGCCATACTTGTATATGTATGGAGGGAAGCCAAGTGTATTCAATGTACTCGTACCCTCTCCCCCTCTAATCTACCCCACTGGGGCAGGTCCTGGCCATTGGATCTGTTGGTCAGTCAGATAATAACTCTCCCCCTATAGAACCTATTGACCCAGGGCAGAAGGGGAGGTGACCGGGCGAGACAGACTTTCCAAATGGCTGAGTTTAGGCAGTGCTGTGCTATTTTTAGAATGCATCGAAATACAGCCTGTTTCCGGGACAATGGTAGTGTTGCTTAGCAACTGGGGTCTATTTAGTAAGTTTATAGGAGCCTCGGTATAATATGCGTCAATGCGTCTGAAAATGTACCAATAGGGGGTATTACACCTAAGAGAGAAAGAGAGAAGTAAAGCGAGAGGAGTGGGAGAGACGAGGATGAGAGATAGAACAGAGAGAGAGTGCAGAGAGAGAGAAAAAAAACAGAGAGAAAGAGAAGACATAAATAAAAAAAAAATGTTTTTGTTTATCTAACTTTAGTATCATGCCTCATGCTGACTTAAATACTGAGCTGTATTGTATCGATGTACCCTAATATGTCTGGAACCTGCCCAGATACAATCATTGCAATGAGAAGTTTCTACATTAATAATAATGTCGTATAGTATCATACTCTGTTAGATCACTTCAAAATCACAATGTAATCATGTAATGTGAAAATGAACTCAATAAAATTTATTTTAAAAAAAATAGAGAAGGAAAGGAACAAAATACGATATACACAGATACCCAATCCCAGAAAGACTAGTGCAAAAGTGCCAACATACACACGCACCCCCACTAGCCTACTACAGAAAGCGACAGAGCTCCCCTACACAAAGCAACCCCGACGAGTCAAAGTCAAGCATATAAACCTTTAGAACCGCAAAAGGAGAATCATTTCAACAGCTCCGGAATTGCGTGCCGGCTTGGCAGGCCCACCTCTAGTGCTTCTAGTGCCTTGACAAAAGCCAGAAATGGGGGAAAATGCTTTAAAATGGCTCCCGTCGAGCTAGCAGCAGCCATTTTGAGTGAACGGGGTCTTTTGACTTCATGTTTTGTGAGGAGGCTTGCTGACAGGGAAAGGGAACCATGCTTGGAATTAAAAGCCTTGACTTAGGGTCTGTAGAGGCAAGTCATGGCGAGTTTCCTTTTGAAAAGGTTAGATGGAGGATAGGCGATATTTGAAGGATATTGACCTTTGCCTGAAAGGCTTGATCGACTTACATTTACAGTATAATTGCTTTATTATTACTAGTTATTTTAGTTATTATTAGTTGATTGATTGATTAACATTTGTATTTGATCTAAATGTAGAGATCTTTCTAAAAGAGACTTCTATGTAAACAGTTGCATCTATACAATAAGACATGTAGTTTCTCCCTCTCTCCCACCCATTTCCCTCCCGTTTCTTCAATCAGTTGTTTTTTCTCAACCCCCTCTCCCACCCATCTCCCACTCTTTATTACACCCCTGTGCTGTTGCTTCCTATACCTTCAGCATTGTATGTCACACTTGGTCAAAGTGGTGCATAACATGTGAGTTATGTCACCCTGGGGACATACAACAAGTAGGTCCGCCCAAAACGTAAATTACTTCTTTTATTTTTAATTAATTATATTTTTTTATTTATTAATTGGGTGTAATAAATATGGAACAAAGCTCGGGTGAAGTCTGTACACTTGTTAGTGACCTCGGGAGCACAGAAGATCTTGGGCTAACGCCCTCTAACTTCCCGCGCTCCCTCGGTCAATAACAAGTGTACAGACTTCCCCCTTGCTAGGTTCCATCTATATCTCCCACCCCCACTCCTACCCCATCTCTTCGCCCTTTCTCCATCTCTTTTTTTTTCTCACCCCCTCTGTTGAGGCTTGATCGACTCACATTTACAGTATAATTGCTTTATTATTACTAACGTCATTTTACTCATTTCTGTTATTACTAGTTGATTGATTGATAAACATTTGTAATGCAATGTCTTGAGTTTATTTTTTATATGCTAATTACACCTATTATAATATATGCTTAAATGCGCGCGCATGCTGCGCAAGCATTTCTCACGCATTGTGCGCATTCTTATGTACAATTACTATGTGTATGTTGTCCACAAGGTGGCAGTAACTGTCTAGTAGACTGCATTTTATTCTCCTTTACTTCCTTATACCTTTATGTTACTACATCTAACACCTTTATTCTTATGTTAACGTTTCTGCTATGTCAAATGTCAATCGCTTATTAAACAGAGTAATTTCAAGCTAGATTTGCTCTTGTTATTATTTCTCCTCCTCAACGCTAACCAAGGGTTATTACATATTTATTACATGTATTTGAACTAAATGTAGAGGTCTTTCCAGAAGAGACTCCTATGTAAATGGCTCAGACTTTCAGAAAATGTACAATTCTCCTTCACCAATCCTCTCAAATAACCCGCATTTAAGACAAAAATGAGCTTCAAAATGCAGTTTAACATAACAGAACTGATACTTTAGGTGCACCCAATGCGATGCCAAATATATTCAGTTATACCTGGTATTCTTCATTTTTCAGCCTAATTTCAGAGAATTTCCTAAATGTGTAGAGCTGCCAATTGTACATTTTCTCAAATTCTCAAAAGAGGTTTTTTAATCTCTTCCACTTACAGTTGCATCTATACAATAAGACAGTTTCACCCTCTCTCCAACCTATTTCTCTCCTCTTTCTCCAATCTGTTGTTTTCTCAACCCCCCTCTCCCATCCCCTCTCCCACCCATCTCCCACCCCCACTCCGACCTCATCTCTCCCCATCTCTTTGCCCTTTCTCCATCTGTTATTTTTCTCACCCCCTCTCTTAGAGAGGTCCTTTTTCAATATCATGTAGCTAGTCTCTTTCTATTTGTGTTGTTACATGCATAAAGAAGTCACAGTTTATCAAACCAAAAGGTAATAGCCACTCAACCAGATTTAACCGTTCAAATGGTTAAAACTGAGGCTCATTTCCTGCCAATTATACACATGTCACTGTACTCTACAAGAATAGATTGTATATTGTCATATTATTTTGTGTATCAATTAATAAACGTTTCTAATAAAAAATAACTGTATTACAAATCGGAAATAAAAACACTTATATATCTTGTATTTGTTTTTATAGATCATTTATACAAGCTATGATATTGCTAAATCCTCAACAACCGATTTGATGATTAACTGACCCACCACCTTAATGAAATAAAAACAGATACCTGCATTTCTCCATACAAACTATTGCTAAATATGTATGTATGTATATACATACATACATACATACATACATACATACATGTTTTGTATACATGTAAGTTTTGAATTGATTTGATCACAGCATGCATTCCCTTCTCCTACCCCCTCGCCCACCCATCTTACCCCCTTTCTTCCATCACTTACTCTTTAACCCATCTCCCATTCACATAACTCCCCTCATTACCCCCCTCCCCCACCCCCATTACCCCCACCCCCCCACCCCCCCGCCCCACCCCCAGTCAATAAGGCTAGCTGTATGTTTGACACAGCCTCCTCTGCGGCCTCCATAATGACTCTGCGCCTGCCCAACCTGTATTTACCCGCCCATCCTGGGAGGTAAACCCAAGATGGCTGCCTCCTCTATGTAAATGCCCGGCCGCTCATTATCTGCCCTGATTACACTGCAGTAGTAGCGGGCGGTGGGGACAGCGGCAGTTATAAACAAATATTTCACTTGCGGGGCCAAATTGTGCACAAGTATCCCACCGCTGATGGACAGCAGGGCAGGATCAATGGATCATACCAGAGGCGGAGAAGGAGGGGGCTCTTGGGACTATTGGGGCTGTTGGGACTATTTGGGAATATTGGGGCTTTTAGGGCTATTGGGGCTTTTAGGGCTACTGGGGCTATTGGGGCCTTAGGGGCTTTTGGGGCTTTTGGGGCTTTTGGGGTTTTGGGGGTTATAGGAGCTAGAGGTGCTTGTGGAGCTAGAGGGGCTGTTGGGGCTGTTGGGCCTATTGGGGCTGTTGGGACTGTTGGGACTGTTGGGTCTGTTGGGGCTGTTGGGGCTGTTAGGCCTATTAGGGCTGTTGGGGCTGTTGGGGCTGTTAGGCCTATTAGGGCTGTTGGGGCTGTTAGGCCTATTAGAGCTGTTGGGGCTGTTGGGGCTGTTGGGGGCTGTGGGAACTGTTGGGACTGTTGGGCCTATTGGGCCTATTAGAGCTGTTGGGGCTGTTGGGGCTGTTGAGGATGTTGGGACTATTTTGGCTGTTGGGGCTGTTGGGACTATGGGGGCTCGGGCCTATTGGGGTTAGGGGAGCTTTTAGGGCTAGTGAAGCTAGAGGGACTTTTTTTCTAAAACGAATTTTATTCAGGTTGGTAAGTTGGCATAGGCCATGCAAGTAATTTGGTCTGGGCAAGCCCGGTCTTCACAACACCCTGAAATTTGTATATAAAGATTTTTGGTAAATAAGAGAGTGTGTGAGTCTTTCTTTACATTTCGAACTCATTGCAATTTAATGATAAGGGGTGAGGGTGAAATGGGGCTATTGGGGCTTTCAAGGCTATTGGGGCTATTGGGGCTTTCAAGGCTATTGGGGCTTTGGGGGCTTTTGGGGCTATTGGGGCTTTCAAGGCTATTGAGGTTATTGGGGCTTTCAAGGCTATTGGGGCTATTGGGGCTTTCAAGGCTATTGGGGCTATTGGGGCTTATGGGGGCTATTGGGGCTTATGGGGCTTTTGGGGCTTGGGGGCAATTGGGTTAGAAGACTATTGGGGTTAGAGGAATATTGGGGCTATTGGAGGTATTGAGTCATTGGGGTTATGAGGCAATTAGGGCTAGGGGTCTATTGGGACTTGGGGGCAAAAATATGACAAAGACATACATTGCGACCACCTTCAGTGCATAGAAAGAATTATCTTGACTTAATCACTTGTCTTTTGTCGAATTATCACACCCTGATAGTTATAGAAGTGACAAACAACTAACTTCAGTTATTTTTGCTACAGGGCTTCTAAAACGTCTTCATTTGTATTTGGAGGACCCGCCCAAATCCTTTCCTATGATGACTTCACTTATTATCACTCACTGGCAGCTGTTGTCTCTTGGTGATTAGATTAGACAAACTGTTGTATAAACATATAACAGCAGCAGAATATTGATAAATTCAGTCCTATAAGTCATAATATAAGTAACTCTTGTATAAACATATAACAGCAGCAGAATATTGATAAATCCAGTCCTATAAGTCATAATATAAGAGAATTCAGTGAGATTGGTTATGATGTAATAGCTGAGAATGCGGCTTTAAAATTAAAATTCAAGACCTTTCGATGTATGTAAAAAAGCATGAAAAGACCAAAAATTGTTAGTGAAAACAGTTGAGTTTGTGATTATGGAATAAAGTGAGAAGTAAAAAGTGGTCTCTACTGCCTGTGGTAAGCTCTGTGGTAAGCTCTGTGGTAAGCTCGGTTGTAAGCTCTGCAGTAAGCTCTGCAGTAAGCTCTGCAGTAAGCTATGTGGTGTGCTCTGTGGTGTGCTCTATGGTAAGCTCTGCAATAAGCCTTGTGATGGAGAGGGGTGGTGAGGTCCTGCCTACATGGCCAGTTATCTTGTAGGCAGAACCTCATCATTCCTCTCCACCTACAGAACCAGCACAACACCATTGCAAGGCTTACCGCAGAGCTAACCACAGCCAGTGGAGACCACCCTTTAGAATACAATAGATTGCCAGCATGAGTTTACTCTAGTTGGGCCAATGAGCAGCTCTCTCAGTCTCCCTATAGAGGGACTGGAGCTATTCCAATTTACTCCCTGCACCACAGTGATCAGGTCTCCACCCTTACCTCCTCTTTACCTTGTAAATTGAACCATTCACTGGAGGGAGAGGGGGAGAGATAGTGGGTCAGATTTTCCGAAAATGTACAATTCACCTTCACTAATTCTCTCAATAAACCAAATTTAAGACAAAAATAAGGTTCAAAATACAGTTCAACATAACCAAATAGACAGTTTGAATCTAGGCAATACCAAATATACCCATATATATATATACCTAATGTTGATGATTTTTCAGTCCAATTTAGCAGAATTTGCAAAATATGTTGATCGGCCAATTGTACATTTTCTGAAAATCTGACCCTAGTATTGGTAGGGGGAGGGGGAGGGGAGGGGGAGGGGGAGGGTAGTATTCATCGCAGAGGGCGGGAAGAGGGAGAAGAATACAAAAGGGGAGACGGAGAAGGGGAGAGGACATTTTTATTTTATTCAAGATGTTTATACAGCAAGGTCAAAGATAAGACTGATCAAGTAAGAAAATGCAAGAGATCATACAGTGATATGATATAATAGCATGGGCTCACAGGGTTTATTCAACTGGGAATAACCATGGTTTTCCGCCCACTAAATCCCTGCCCACACACAGCCGATTTGGCTCCCGATTGCCTCCCGAATTGGGTCTCCTGGTGAATCCTATGATCTCATTTCAAATCCTGGTTTATGTTTTTGAAATAACATAAACCAGGATTGGAGATTATTAGACTGTTTATTATCATCGTCTTGATCTTATCTTTTCGAGCATGGTGATATATCAAAATCCATTTTTTGCGACTTGTGACTTATTTTCCTAAAACACATCACAAATGTTAACTTATTTTCTAAGCCTTATTATGGCAAGTTTGTCAAAAGGTGGTAGAGTCAAGAGAAAGTTACCGGAGACCTGCAGCAAGATGAACACAGGCTACTGGAGGAGTGTCTGGAGGGAGGTGGAAAGTGGCATCACCTTGCAACCTCTTATCATGCCCTCTAGGGGCCTGACCAAGCAACAAGTGCGTTCCAAGCTGACAAGATGGATGAATCAGGCAACTGATTTATTACACTTGTGTCATAGACTACAGTTTTTTTGCGCTCATACCACAAACAGCAGGTAATAAGGGTCCTGGGTAAGGACAGGTAATTAGGGTACTATCTGAGCACTCACGCGCCATTAGTTTTCATTGAGTGTTAGTGTTATGTAACATTACGTAACATTGTGTAACCTCATTATATTTATATTATTTATTAATTATCAGCTATTATCACATTACTTAAAATCGCTAATTATACTTAACTAGCTAGGACTGTGCAAGTCTACTTATACATGCTATGCCATGGATATTACATAAGGGCTCCGCCCACTCATTACATATGCATGTAATCTCCTGGAGGAGCCTGTACCATACGATACCATTAAACAGTTGCTTCGTTCTTCTCATGAAGATCAGACGTTCGTTAGTCTTCTTCTATTAGATCATTACACTGGCGGACAACCCGCTCGATCTTGGACATAGAAAATTCTCTCACATAAGCGAGTTCATTTTTACTGAAACATGTTTTCGAGCTATGGAAGAGGATGCGAATATGCCTGAGTGGGCCTTGTTTTATCGCCATAGGAATAGGTACATATGATATGATAGGATGTAACTATCTGACTTACTGTTTACGATGCCCACAAGTTTTTTTTCGACCAGGGATGTCACAAGAAAATGCAGGCTTCGAGTGATATCCATGGTCGAAAAAAAACCGAGTGGGCATCGTATACAGTAAGTCATATGGTAACTAAGTTACATCCTATTTTTATACCACGATCTCATATTTTAAAATAAAAAACACATAGCTGATTGGCTAATGAACGATGGCATGGACTGGGTATGACGTCACCAATAGGCATGACGTCATGAGTGAACGTAATGTCAACCAATAGGGAGCCTTCTTATAATAAGGCTTAAAGAAAAGTCATATTTTCGCAAGTTGATCCATTCGACAATATACAATATTAGCAGGTCTCCACTCATTTTTAATAACGTGTTCCACCCCGCAATCATGGTATAATAAGGGGGAAAAAAAGCTGTGTTTCCGATTTATCTGGCTGCAAACTAGGTAGGGGGGGGGTGGTATTTTTTTTATTTTTTTTTGGAAACCACCTCCCAGGAACTGAGAAAAATGTCTTTTTCATAACAATAGTTGTTTTGAACATGGGAAATGTGCTTTTTGACAGTTTCGGGTTAGGAAAACCCGTTTTTCTGCTTTTATAAGCTTTTTTTGTCAAAAAGTCCAAAAAAACTAAGATACGATGGGGAAAAAATCAGGAATGGTCAAAATCTTTTTAGGTAGGGTAAGGTTTTTCTAGGTAGGGGGGATAAATCAGAAACACACCTATTTTTTTTTGGGCCTAAATTAACCTTGAGCGACTGCCCAGTTCCATATTACTATGTGCTATGGGATTTCATTCATTTGCTAAGGTCACTTACTGAAATCACTGTGCCTGCATCTAATATGGAACATTGGGATCAATGTGGGGCAAAATATTGTCTAATAAAGGTTTGCAATATTTTTGGGTGGACAGTCACTAATAAAGAAGCTAAATATACTCTATAAGATGACCAGAGAATCACAAGGATATTTAATATAGATTATTGATCTGTACTGTTTATACTTAAATTGCAACTTTTTAATGTATGTATTATAGTTATACTTTTGATAGTGTCAAAATGAGTCATAAGTCACAATATATGGATTTTGAGATATCACCATATTTTTGAAAAGATGAGATTATTCAAGCTGATTCCATTGATAGGAAACCCAATAAGTATTTCTATATTTTAAGTTTGATATCTTTATCATTGAAAAGTAAAGTTTACAAGGTTTCTGGATGGGTAATTAGCAGTAAACTAACTAAATATACTCCATACAAGGGCCTTCAAAACGCAAGGATATATTTAATACAATGTCCTGAAACTTGTTACATGGATTCATATTGTTACAACTAGTGTAACACAAAAGGTAACGAAGTATTGAAGTTTGAAGAAGTATTTATTCCTGGTACAGGTATACAATGTGATGGTATAACCTAGTTGGAATCCGGCAGGTAACTCATGAGTAAGGGGTCAGAGAGCCCCTTATATCCTAGGGGAGGCTTACCATCAGGTCAGCTTACCACCCTCATTGGTGGGCGTGGCTAGACCAATGGGGATGAGGGATTACTCATTATAGAGGTAGCCTCCATGGAGGTAGGAGGTACAGTGAAGGTATAGGCATATGGCCATTAATAATTAAAAATTTAGGTACACTAATATATTATGACACAATGAGTTATAACATATTATCCCCCAATTACTATACATCGCTCCGCCAATGAGATATTAATTCAAATTACACTAATTGTGGCATAAGGCTTACAGTTATATAATAATAGGTAATAGGCGGAAGTGTTATGTAAGATTATATAATAGGAAAACATGAATATTGGGGTGACATATTGGAATTGTCACCTGTACCCGGATATGATGTAATAAAAATATATTACATGATGTTGCATAATATTGCATAATCTTGTGTAATTGATTATGCAATAACATTAAAATTGAAATATGGACTGTGAGTGTTAATGCAGATACAGTACTGTGTAACCTTGCATAATAATTATGCAATTAAAATCGTTAATTAAAAATATGAAAAGTACAGTGGCAACAGTGCCCTGTAATATTACATAAGAATTACGCAATTAAAATTATGAAAATTTGCATAATTAAATTACTTATGCAATGTTACGTAATTAAAGATGGAAAGATAAGAGAAATTAAATTTAATTAATCAAATTCAATAAAATTGAAATCAAAATTAAACTTAAATTGAATTAAGTCAAATTTACACAAACCAAATTGACACAAATTAAATTGACACAAATTAAATTATAACAAGTTAAATTGAAATAAATCAGTGGCTTAATTACTTATGTGAGATTACATAATAGTTACGTAATAAAATTTATGCTAATTAAAAGATAAGAAAGTTAAAGTTACTCAGAATGAGCTTGTAGAAATGACCAAATTTGATAATTTACGTTCAATAACAGAATACATAATACACAAGTATAAGCAGGCAGATCCAGGATGGCGAATCCATCCCCCAGATCTGAGTGTAGTCTTGGACATTGCAAGTTTTGAATTAAATATATCTCGAATTTTGAGTCAGGCTCTTGAGATAAAGAATGTTTGTGGTGAATTAAGTTCATGAAAGTCTCTGTTTAAGTTAATGGGAAGTTTATCGAGTATCCTCCCCGGTGAGAGTTCTTCACCACTCTGTTGGTGTATAGCTGTAGGAACAGAGGCTTGAATGATATAGAAACATAATTAGGCATAGCGTCATAATGTCAATCTCAGGTGAATCACACAAATGTATAGCTTCAAATCGAGAGAGTGCACATGGGATGAATAGAATATATACAGGGAATAGTTATAAGTAAAATTAAGGAAACTTCAGAATTTGGTAAAAATATAGTTAAACGGTAAACTATGGTACCTAATGAGATATATATACTCAGGTAATAGTTTTACAATAGTCATGTCCCTTAATACAAGATACATGTAGATAAGTATGCATGCTCCGACATAGCTTGACACCCAAATAGTAAAATACCTCTAGGATCAAGGGGTAAAAAATGTAATCCACATTATCGTGGTAATTGAGTAGGATCTGTTCCTTCTTGGAGAAGATCACGCCATAATTCTGGCAAAGTAATAACCCTGCATTAGTAAAACTAACACAGCTAATCAAGATCAAGCATATGCTGAGACCCAAAAATGTAAAATATAAACTTTTGAACATGGCTCTCTGAGAAAGAAGGACAATCAAAGTCGCGTAAATACATACATGTTCAGAGTAAACAGTGGTCAGCTTTTAACACATCCAAGATTCTGCTGATGCTTACCGTAGGTCCATGGTATACGCTGCACTGTTTTGGCAGCAGAGAAACCTTAGACTAAAAATCCGACAGATTGCCAGTGCTTGGTATATTGAGTAAAGGTGTGGTCAATCCAAAGTCCAGGAAGGAATTGACCAAGCATAAATTTAGAGGGTAGGAAGTAAGGTGGTGGCCAGGGGGCGTGATATGCAGGTGGGGCGGTAAGTAGAATGATTAGCTACCCGGAAAGGCGCTGCTTACTACGACGAATAGCTGCAGTCCTCCCACACCTGACAAGCTTTCGCTTCCTCACGCCTTGGCTTAGCGTTGCGTCCCAAAAACAGGCATGTAGAGAGAGGCGTCTGGGGTCTGGAGTCTGGGCTCCCCTCTCTCGCCTTGTCTTTGTTTCACTTTACAAGCTGTGAATTAAGGCTTGAGTTAAAAAATAAAGGGCTATTGGAGGTGTAACCAAACACTGTGTATCTAGCTTCTCTGCGCTGGCTAACGCAACCCGGCTGGCAGCTGGGCATGAACAAGGATGGATTAAAACTGTAGAGGTGCGACAAAGATTGGCTTCCCTAGAGCATTTACAGTCACAAAAGCCCAGCCTAGGCCTCAGGCTGGTAGATTACAAGGAATTATAAACAGACATATGTGATAATGAAAAAATGGTATATAAGTGGCAAAGAAATGCCAGGTTTGATCAAAACAAAGGCGTTAGGCCTGTGTTGCAGTTTTTGAGGGGCATGCAGGCCAGATAATTACAATGCGCCCAAGCTTAGTTGGGATGCAAAGAGAAATAATAAAAGGGCATCAATTGGCCCTGGTTGATGTTTATATCAACAAATAAAAGCTTAAAGAAATCTGACACTAAAACAAAAAGCCAACCGGCAACGATAAGACCAGAGACGGGCGGCTCTAGGCCTTCACCCATAGCCTGCCGGCTGTTATACCGAGGCGCGACCGGTTATTTGTCCCAGCTAATTAGATAAAACTTTGAAGCTGTGAAATACCAAGGCTGTTGGTTAACAGAGTATCTAGCAGGATTTATACAGCTTGTATTGAAAACATGAAACCTGTCTAAACAGAGCTGCGCCTTGTGTATTGAGAATAATAAAATTTTGGCATAATTAAATAGAAGGGAGTCTAGGGATATAAAATGCCAAGCTTTTGTTTTAACTTAATATAACCGTCTGGCGAATATTAGGCTTGAGATTTAAATGTTGACGGTAATGCATAGAAAATAATATGAATAAAAGGGAGGGAATTAAGTGAGGAAAAATGCTTAGGGCTTAGTAAAAGGTAAATAATAATTTGAAGCGTCAAGCTTGGTCGTTTCTTGGAGCAAGCTGTAGGTGCAGTTACTTGAACGCTGAAATAAAGTTTTGATTAATACACAAAAAAAATACATTTATAGAATGCTTTCGGTACATAATAGCAAAGCATTGAAATAATAGATCTGGATGAAAACCTACAGGCGTCAATTGAGCCTGATTAAAACTGGCATTGTTTGTTAAGATTTAGGCAGCTCAGATAAGGTGTTAAATATAGACAATAGCCAGCCGGTTCTCGGTAGACAGCAGACGGGTGGCACATCTAAAATAATTAGATAAAATTGAAACAGCTTAAAAATGCTGTGAAGTACAAAGGTATGTTATGAGCTGTTAGGTTAATCAGGAGGTCGGTGCATCGTGAGCCAGACTCTCTTGAAAGGAGTAGGGTTAAAACAGAGCAGTGACATAAATGCATAGGCTTTTGTACATGAAACGTGAAACAAAAACATTGAAATTCTAAGTGTAATTGACGCGGCGGCGGCGGCGCCGCCTATGTCCTTGGTTCAAATAACAGTAATGTTATTTGATGGTAATTATAAGATGCCGTGAATTAAGCGTTTATAGACAACAAAAGGCTTATGGCCTTGAAGGTGAATGCTAATGCATTTTAAGTGTCTAGGTCGCTGGAATGAATAAATGCCAGGAAAGGCAGAAAAGCTTATACTTAGATGGAAAAATAATGCGTTGGTACATAACTGATAATAGCAACCCATTGAAATATTAGATCTAGATGAAAGCCTACGGGCGTCAAGTGGGCCTGGGTCGGGGAGAGTTAAAACAACTTTAGTAAGCTGTGAACACAATACAAAGGCGTGTCCGTCTGTTAGGTTAATCAGGAGGTCGGAGCATCGGTCAGACTCTCTTGTTAAAGCTATAGGATTAAAAAACAGAGCAGGGACGCATAAATGCCTAGGCTTTTGTATGAAAAATGTGAAAACAAAACATGGAAGTTCTAAGAACTGCAATTAAGTGGACGCCAACGTCCAAGGAAACGCATTTGGGGACATATGGCCTTGGTTCGAATGATAGAAATGTTAAATGAGTGAAGGTAAAGTTATAAGATGCTAGGAATGAAAGTGTCTAGGTCGTTGGCATAATAAAAGCCTGAAAAGGCTTGAAAAGCTAATAATGGTTGTAGAAAATAATGCGTTGGTGCATCGGCCGCAGCATGTTTAAAAGTTTACAATGTGAATGAAAAAGTTTAAACAAACGTCTAGTTTGTTGGTAGATTAATACCTGAGAAGGCCTATACTTTGACAGTAAAATAATGCGTAGGTACATATACCATTGGATATGATTCAAAAGATAAATGAAAAATATTCTACAACGCAGGCTTTTAGACACACACAACTAATCTTTATACCCTTGGCTAGTGTCTATTTGCGAGATTAAAAGGTATTAATTATTGCTAGGTCGTGTGCAATAATTTAATGGAAATATGAATGATATAATGCAAATCTGGAGACGTTTCCTGGTCAGTAAATATATCCATGTTTCCTATCCTTTGATAAATGGATAGATAACGAAAATACAAGTACATACATTTATACAAGTAATGACATGTGCACAGGCTCTCTCAATCGTAGCAAATACAAATGTGATCTCACCCATTTCCCTGCGTGGACGTTGATGTAATTTGAAGGCAGAATAACAGGTCTATTGAAGCATTTATGTGGTTTCTTGGTGTGAGGACGGGCCATTGTGTTGCTACTGTTCTGATTTAAGGAAATCAGAGAAGGATTCGGTGTTGGACGAATCATGTGGTGGGCAGGAATAGTCTGCAATGTAGATGTTTGTGCTCCATGGGCCGTTGCTGCGGATGGTACCTGTGGAATTGGTAGTAGCAGTGGGGTAGTGGACGACGGAAATTGGGCGGCCGTCGACGGGACCTGAGTGATCGTCGACGGGACTTGAGTGGTCGGCGACGGCACTGGAGTGGCATCTTTTAGCTGCTGCTTTAGCTGTATGGCGGCTGGCGTCTGTTGAGAGGTGTTATTGTTCTGATTTGGGGAAATCAGAGGAGGGTTGGGCGTTGCTGGATAGTTGTGTTCACCAAGGAGAGCGCTGGTCGTGCACAGAGGTGTTGTGATGACGGACACTGGCGCAGTTGGTCCCGTGAACGTCGCCGGCGGCGCGGCGGCCTGGGTGGTAGGAGGAGCAGTGGACACTTCAGGTTGCATTGGCTGCGTGGTGGATGTCGCCGGGTCGGCGACAGTTTCTTGGGGGGCCTCTAGGTGCTGCTGTGTGTTTGCCTTTGCTGTTTCTTCTCTCAGAAGGCGGTCTTGTGCGAGGATTTGATTATTCATATCAGCCATAGAATTGTGGAAAAGGTTCTTTAATTCCTGGAGCTGATGCTGATTTGCACTGTGTGATAGTCCCATGGCTGCCTTGTCTATCATGGTAGCAAGTTGATTCCACTTGAACCTTATGAAGGCAGCTAAATCTGGCTGTAATAATGCCAGTTGGTCCTTCAACTGTGTGATGTTAGCTGCTACACCTAGCTGCATGTAGGATTGCGTGGATGACCGCAAATCCATAGTTACCAATCAATTATCATGCAGTCTTCTGTAGTTTCCTTATAAGTTCTTAATGTATGATGAGAAAAGTCCAGGATGTTTTCTCCTTAGAATCTGTGTGTTGAGGTACTAGAATCTTAAGGGTTCTCTACCAATATGTTACAACTAGTGTAACACAAAAGGTAACGAAGTATTGAAGTTTGAAGAAGTATTTATTCCTGGTACAGGTATACAATGTGATGGTATAACCTAGTTGGAATCCGGCAGGTAACTCATGAGTAAGGGGTCAGAGAGCCCCTTATATCCTAGGGGAGGCTTACCATCAGGTCAGCCTACCACCCTCATTGGTGGGCGTGGCTAGACCAATGGGGATGAGGGATTACTCATTATAGAGGTAGCCTCCATGGAGGTAGGAGGTACAGTGAAGGTATAGGCATATGGCCATTAATAATTAAAAATTTAGGTACACTAATATATTATGACACAATGAGTTATAACAATATGACTATGAGTGCTCAACCCTCTAGATATCAGAACATTTCCATAAAGAGATCTTGTGGAAAAAAACACTGAAAAATATCAATTTTGTGACTTCTCGACTCATCACAAATATACATGTGTAGTGTTCTTTGCTACAAGACCCAGTTCCCTTAGCAATGAATAAAACCAAAGAAAGGTTTCCTCAACATATCTCTGTTTATTCAGACTCAAGAGGTAAGCCGAACCTGTCCGAAGCTCATTCTTCGGATCACCTCACCAATCCAGGTACACAGTACCACATGGTGTTTCGGAGTACATGAACAGCAGTACTAATTATTAAAAGATTTGATATACTTTACAGTTACACAGGCACTAAGGCCACAGTCCTTTATACATTAAGGTTAGACAATAACACTGTAAAACACTGCCAGAGAATAATAGGAGATAGAAATACGTGTGACTTCTAATCTCAGTAATATGACATAGAGAAATAGCACACAGTGGTAGCTCCAGCTGGTTCTTCGGAGAGGAAGTAACCAATACCACTACACATGTGTTGTTACCGTGACCCGTTGGTGTATCCCACTGCAGGGGCTATTCAGGCACAGATTATTGATCTCTTGACTGTTTAAACTTAAATTGCAACTTTTTAGTATGTATTATAGTTATACTTTTGATAGTGTGTACATGAGAATATTGGGGTCCTGAAATTGTATCGCAATACAATTTCTTTAAAAAAAATACACTCTCTTGAAATTTGGTAGTCAGATCTTCAGAAAATGTACAACTGACCTCCACCAATCCTCTCAAATGACCCAAATTTAAGACGAAAATCGGGCTCAAAATACAGTGTAAAGAAGTCTAAGGGTTTTTAGCCCATAGGTTCAGTAAGATGTGAGACAAGAAGTCCGAGGTTGTAGTTCGTCTGGATTCGGCCTAGGCGGTGGTGACTCAGCGAGTACCTAGGTCCGAGTCTTTCACTTTATTTTATACTCCAAAATCATGAATTATTCATATAATCAAAACCCAGGAAATATTCCACTGGCTCTTCCCCTTCCCTCTAATTGGTTGAGGGAGAGAGGATCTTCCTTGCCCACACGCCGACCTCTGCTCCCCAGGCAGAGACCATAAATGGAGTGCATGCAAGTTAGATCCCTCTCCCCAGCCTTCCCCCTCCCACCCCTTACTCATAGATCCCAAGGCTTGTGCCGGCCCCCCCTCCCTCTAGCCCTTCCCCCCTCTTGATAAACCCAGAGCAGTGGATACAGTAATTGGGTCGGGCTGGGGGAGGCGGGGTGAGCCCTGAGTGGCTCATCTCCCCCTCCCTCCTGGCCAGGCCATGTGTGGCGTGCATGCCCCGACCATGATCAGGGCTAAATAGGTCGGAACTTGGGCCTAAAGATTTCAGTTCTTTACATTCGTCCCATATTTTATTTTTGTTGAAAGCTTTCTTTCGAACAAAATATTTAGCCACTGATCAACCCAGTCCAACCAAACAAGAGAAATAGGAATAAGGTTACATAATTTACACACACAAAATCATAAATAGGTAAGGTAAAAGTATTATAAATTAATATATCTGTAGACCTGGTGGGTCAAGGTGAAAAGTTTTCAAAGGGAGTGGCTCTATTAAAACGAGTGTTCATTAATTTCAGAGACCATCACCCTGCACTAAAAAGTCTTTTAGTTGAATATTAGGTAAGAGAAGTCTCTGTGCTTTCAAGTGTGCTTCTGAACACTGTTAAATGTCTTCCTTTGTACGGAGCTAGTACACACAAAGTTCTCAAGTACGGTCGTCACCGCCGTCTCCTCTGCCCGGCCGGTCAGCCGAGGCCCCCGCTGGACCTCGTCGCTGACCGACAGGACGCCCGTCTCTTTCTCTCTCCTCCTTTGGCCATGGAGAGTGAGAGCGGTTGGGTAGTCAACACTACAATATTTCCATTTTTAACCTCAAACACTACAGAACACATGTCGACTTTACTGTAGCATCACGTATAAACTCTTATTACTTGGAAAAATACCTCTTCAAAGCAGAATGGTCGGAGACAAGGTGAGGGCTTCGATTCCATGGTGCTTCCTCTCAGGCTCCTCTGTCTCGACCGATTCTGTTTGTGTAAAAACAACTTCTCACAATGAGAGTTGAAATAAAAATACCTTTTTGGGCTGGATCCTTGTCCACGGATTCCACCATTTCCTCCCTGGAGAGAAAATGGATTTCACCCAGGTATACTACTCTGTGTTCTGTGATCTCCCTCGCACCCGAGAAGAGGACAGAACAAATATTAATAGTAAATATTAAACAAGAGTAAGTTACAGACAAGTTCAAAAAGTGTTTGTTACCCCAGAGAAACCAAATAAACATTGGTAGACTAATTATTTCATCCTGGTCAGTCCGAAATTGGCAGCGTAATATGGTGAGGCGGGGGAGGGGGCAGGGATATGCTCGAGGGAACGAGAGCCAGTCCTAGCGCCTGGAGTGGCCTCTCCCTCCTCTCGATCTAGGTCTCGGAGGGCTAGGGCTACAGGGTGGTGGGTTGGGGGTCCTATTGGGATATTCTCTCGGGGCTTAAGATTCCTCAGACAACACAAAAGGCTGACTTTACCTCTTGGGGCGAGCCCCTTTCGGCGGAGGTAGATTATTCCCAGGGTCATGACTCCTAGGAGAGTGGGGATGAGAGTGGCTATATCCCAGATAGAACTTTCAGACCAAGGGGTGGAGGAAATCAGGGGGGAAATGGGTTTAGGAAAATCTGTCAGGGCGAGTAAGGGTATTTCAGCTCTTGGCAGGAAAGTCAATTGCTGATCTAAATGGGGGTAAAGGGATAATTTGCCATAAGTCAGATTAAACCCAGGGAGGGGCATAATCTTGGGGATGGGGAGTGTTATATGGGACTCATGGCGTTGGATGCTACTCACACGCCAATCCTTTCCAACCAGGAGACAACCGCCTTCCAAAATCACCCTGGCATGCCGGTGATACGTTTGTATCACTGGTTTCTGCCAAGGCACCTCAAGATTGTTTCCAGAGGTTCATAAATAGCCAGAATTACAGAAGAAATGGACTCTCCCTCTCTAAACACTTGGTTTGTTAAGTTATTCCTTTTTACAATCTGCGCCTTACAACGGTCTGGCTTTTTACCTAAAATAATATTTGTTTCGCAGGTCGGGGTTAGATGCTCTATTGCAGCTGAGCAAATCTGGGGTTCAAAACCCGATACAGTGCTGAGGAAGAAATGACGCGCTGGATATGCTATCTAGGGCCACCTCCTCCTCTCCTACCAACTTTCTCAGGTGATCAGCACCATATGGGACCGGAAAATACTTTAATCTATAGTGTAAAAATTGAGTGCCTGAAACTGCCGGAATTACTGTCTGGTATATTAGCTCCTGTTCGCCATCTAATAATAGCCGAACGTTCAGGTGTCTATAATACCAGCGGTTATCTTGTGGGGTGTAATGTTTCCCTTCTTGTAATTTAGACAATATTTCTGATAAGTAGGCCAGTGGTAAAATCTGGTCTGTTAAGAATCCCCTTTCCAGCTGAATGCGCTGGCGATAAAACAATTCGTTTTGACGGTGGTAATTTTCCACCGCCCTACTCACTCGCTGCAATAGAATATCCACTTCCCTTTTCATATGAATCCTGTGAATATCTTTACTGAAACCATTTAACTGTGTTAGAATGTCTGCCATTTGGCGGGAGATGTTACTTGCTGCAGCTTGGAGCTGCGCGATGTCCAAGCGGTTCTCTGTCATGTAGAGCCTCGTCTGATTCAACACCGACACCATCTCTTCCTGACAATGGGCCAATGCGCTCTCGCTAGCCTGAGCTTCTTGTACTGCAGATCTTAATTCGTTCACCTGTCCTACAGTAGCGGTGCCAAACAAGGCACGGCTTAGCGAGCCCACAAAATTGAATAGGCCTCTCTTCCTTCGGGTGTCTTGTTGGACTGGTGTTGGAATCTCTGCCTGGAGGAAACCCATGTGCTCCTCCCAGGCACTGACATCTCTGTCTCCCACAACCTCCGCCTGTCTGAGTTCTCCAATTCGTCTTCTTAGGACGGAGACCCAAGCACTGACAGGAGGGGGCGTGGGGGGGTGTAGAACAATCACTGTTGTCCAAGTCGCGGTCAGGGCTCTGACCTCCCCCTCCTCATACACCAACACCCCTTCCTCCTCAAACAAATCGCCATTAGCCATCATAGCCAGGGTGATTATGAGGAGGGACTGGAAGGTGTAGGTTGAGAGAAGTCCGTCACTGGTGGTGCCCCTGGGTCGAACTCCCATGGTTGGGGCTGTGGTGGAGGTGACGGTGGGGGTGGGGGTGATGGTGGTGGTGATGGTGGTGGCGATGGTGGGGGTATACAGGGCAGCTTCCTCAGCCTCTGCACGGGTGAAGTGGGCGTGGCTGGGTTTGATGAGGAGTCAGGCCTTTCCCTCTTAGTAGAGCCTAGAGGGTGGAACACTTTGATCCTCTTTTCAGTGCATTCAGAGGTGGTGGTTAATGCCTTGGGTTTAGGGCACTTGGTTGGGGTCTCTATCCTCCCTCTTTTTGCCCTTGACCTTGTAACAGGACCTGGTGGTGGTGTGCGCGGGGGAGCAGTCTCCACAGCAACGGCTAGTGGCAGGGGTCGGCGCAATGTAACTGGCTTAGGTGAAGCTAGTACTAGCACCTTCTCCCTCGGCGGTCGCTGCTGGGGTGGGCGTGGCACTTGTTGTGGTGGAGGTGGGCGTGGCACTTGGTCCCCGTCCTCCACATGAATGTGCTCGTCCTCTGGTTGCTCTGCTCTCGCTTGGTCTTCCTGTTCTATCTGAATTGGAGGAGACATGTTTGGTATGGGTAAATAAACAGTGTCGGGCACTGCCCTAGGCTGGGGTGGGGGAGGTGGTGGAACATGAACTTGTTGAGCTTTTTGGGCTTGTCTCCGAGCCTTATTTCTCTTTCCTTGACCCGCCCTCGGTTGCCTAGTTCTCAGTACATCCCATTCTATTTCCCCAGATACCATTTTTACCCTGTCCCTATTTATACGCCTGCGTTCACCCTGGGGTCCCCTCATAGTTAGGGTGGTACCCCTTATCCCCGTTATTACATAACCATGATCCCACTTGGGATCCAATGGAGCGCTGGTGCCTGATAGCACCACCACATGATCCCCTATTTTTAGATCCTTTGCATTTGCTCTGGCCCTTAATCTCTCATAATTAGCCACTCTACTGGCCTCAGTGCGCTCAGCAGCTTCTCTGAACGCATCTGTTAAGGCCTGTAGGCGCTCACTGAGTACGGCATCTTCTGTTCCCTCGGGAGTGGGGAATATTTTAGAAAAGGGATATCTTGGATTGGTGCCGAAAGTTAAAAAATAGGGTGTAAAACCAGTTACACAAGAAGTAGAGACTCTATGTGCCCAGAGGGTTGGACCTAAATGGCTCTCCCACTCTGCTGGTCTTGCATTGATGAATTTTCTTAGTATATTTTTAAAAGTTTTGTTAAATCTTTCAATTTTACCATTTGTCTGGGGGTGAAAAGCTGTAGAATGCCTTACTTCAGTGCCTATGGATTTAAGGTACCCTTCCACTTGCTGGTTCATAAATTCGAGTCCCCGGTCGGTGATGAGCACCTCTGGGGGGCCATACCTAGGGACATATTCATTAGCCACATAATCAGCAATGTTTTTAGCTGCTTTGGAGGGTATGGGTTTGACTTCTACCCAGCCAGTTGCGTGATCTATTACAGTCAAGATGTATCTATTACCTTTATCAGAGACCGGGAAGGGACCACAGAGATCCATTCCCAGTATCTGACCAGGATATTTTGCTATTGGCATCGCAGTAGGAGGTACACGCGCCCTACCCACTCTGTTTACAGCACACCTAGCGCATCGGATTAAGACATTATAGGTATCTCTTCTCATGGTGGGCCATTTATAAGCCTCTTGGATCCTATCTAGGGTCTTCCTCATGCCTTGGTGGCCTACTTCAGTGTGGGCGCGCCTCACTACTCTATGCCTAGCTGAGGGTGGCAGGACCAGGCGGGGGTAGGCTGGCTTGCCTGGGGGAGGGGTGAGAGTGAAAAGCATGCCATCAATTATGGTGTAATCCCCCTCATCCTCCATCCCCTGTTGAAATTGTTCCAACTCCCTCTGTTCTAAACGTATTTTGTCTTTCTCGAGTTTATCAAATTCCCAAGGAATTTCATCTATCTCCTCCAAGGCACAGACTTCAAGAGAACTGAGAGTCGGCCCTTCCTTCTTGGGGTTTGTTTTTATTCGAGAAAGCATGTCTGCCCTGATATTGTTTGCCCCTTTTCTATATTCAATGGGAGCCCCAAACTCTGCTATTAATACTGCCCATCTTTGAATTTTGGTGTTTTTAACTTCTCCCACAAACAGAGACTTTAAAGGCTTGTGGTCAGTGTAAATTTTGAATTCGCTACCCTGTAGATAAGGTCTGAGCTTATTTAAGGCATACACGATTGCATAAGCTTCCTTTTCAATCGTAGCCCAATTGAGTTGTGGCCCAGAGAGTTGTTTAGAGATATACTGAACTGGCCTCTCTATGCCTTCACTATCAGACTGGACCAATATGGCCCCAATTGCGTAATCACACGCATCGCTATAGAGACGATAAGGCTTATCCAACTGAGGGTGCGCCATTACTCTATCTGAAGTTAGTAATTCCTTCAGAGTTTCAAATGAGCTTTGCTGCTCTTCCAACCATTCGAACCTGGCATACTTTTTGGTAAGTTTGACCAAAGGATGAGCTACCTTAGCATAATCTGGGATACATTGACGGTAATACCCAGTCATTCCTAGGAAGGAGCGAATTCCGCTCACATCCTCTGGAGGTAGCATATCCCTGATAGCACTACATTTATCTGGGTGGGAATTAATTCCATCTTTTGAAACTTGGTAGCCGAGGAGATCTACCTTCTCTTGTTTGAAAATACATTTACTCTTTTTGACTGTAATTCCGTACTCTTCTAATTCATCAAACACCAGAGCCAAATGGTGATCATGCTCCTCTTCAGATTTGGAATAGATTACAATATCATCTATGAAAGTCATGCAAAATTTGCCAATAAATTCCAAAAACATTTTGTTCATGGCCCGTTGAAAGACGGCTGGTGAGTCCAAAAGGCATCCTACGGAATTGAAATAGGCCCCTATGGCACACAAACGCTGTCTTTTCCATGCTATCCGGGTCCATCTCTACTTGCCAGTAGCCGCTTTTTAGGTCGATGGTGGAAAAGACAGTTGATCCTGCTAAACTGTCAAAAATATCTTGAATATTTGGAAGTGGATGAGCATCCTTTTTGCTTACAGAGTTTAGTTTTCTGAAGTCGACACAAGGTCTATTGCTCCCATCTTTCTTTGGGACCAACAATATCGGGCTTCCCCATGCTGAGCTGCTGGGTTCTATTACTCCCAGCTCCAGCATTTCATCTAATTCTTTATCTACAAGTTTTCTCTTGGCCAGGGGCAAACGATAGGGGCGTTGATTAATTGGGCGCGCATTTCCAGTATCTATGTGCATTTTCACATCTTTAAAGGTACCTAATTTTCCCTGTTTTCCTATGCCAAAAACAGCGGGGTATTTTTCTTCCCATGCTTTTGCCTCTGTGTGGATAGAGGCGAATTCTTGATCTGCACTACCCACTTGTTGCCTTCTGTAACTTTTTCCTTCCAAAATTACCTTTCTTTTTCTGAAGCTAATTTGGGCATCTAATATAAATAAGGCATCATCCCCCAGAAGCAGTTCATGGTGAAGTCTTCTTACAATATAAACTGGAAATGAGCTACCCCCCAAGTTAACTATTGCCTGCCCTTCAGTTTTAAGATCATGACCAGAGAGTGATTTAAGAGATTCCCCCTTCGTCAATACGAGAGGCCGATGATGGGTTTTGCAAAAGGCTCTCCATACATCCTCTCTCATTAGACTCCTTGACGCGCCGGTATCAATGAGTGCACGCATCTCCATCCCCGCCACTGAGATGGAGAGACAGAACCTCTCATCCGGCGTTTCTATTCCCCCTGGTTAACATATTTGGCTGGCTTTTGAGTGGTAGAGGCCATCTGCATGGCCGCCACCACTGCAGCCTGTACATGTGCATAGCGGTGGGAACATTCTCTTGCGAAGTCTCCCTCCTCCCCACACTCATAACAGACATTTTTACCCCTAAACCTTTTCCCTCCTCCCTGCTTATTTTTTTCCGGTCCTGGATTATCATTTCCCTTCCCCTTCCCTTTCCCTGGGTGATTTACTACCTGAGAACTGGCAATCGGGGGTGGGGGATAGGACGTGTTGAAATATGGGGGATACATAGGCAACATTGGTGTCTGAAAGGGGTACTGGGGTGCTGCACCTGATTGGGGAACGATCACTGTGGAGTTGGATGGTTTCCCCGTCTCCATCCTTTCTACTAATTTTGTAAGGTAATTCACCTTTGACTCCAAATCAGCTATTAGCTTCCAATCTGAAGCATCTGTAGGATTTGGCCCAGAAGGGGCCATTCTCTTAGGGAGGATAGCCCCAATTTCCATTGGTTCATCCTTCCCATCCCCTCTGGTAGGTTGCTCTGCCAGAGCGAAGGTGTGAGCAGCAGCTGAGGCTTGTCTTATTGCCTCAGCCAGGGTATCAGGGCGAGCAGCAAATACGTCATGACGTATTTGCTCATCCCTGAGTCCCAACACAAAATTCCTGACCAACGTCTCTTGGACTATCTCGTGGTCAAGGTTATCCACGCTGTAAGCCCTCTGAGACGCTAGCTGGAACTTGCGTCCGTATTGCTTCGCATCCTCATATGGGAGCTGATAGAGGTCGGTGAGCCTTGCTCGCAGCTGCTGTTCCTCCTCTTCATTCATGAAGAGGCGGAAAATCTCAGCCCTCGCCAGATCCCATGTCCTATTGGCCGGTACCTGCAGGAATCCTGCCACGCACCTCGCTAGAGGCCCGCTGGCAAGAGTTCCCAAAAGCTCTAGAGTGAGCGTATCATTCGCTACACAATAGGCCTTTGCCCTGCTTATCCCATCTAGCCACTCTCTCAAAGTGTCCTTATTGGACCCATCATTTACTCCTAGCATGGTGCCATGGCGTTCCATGCGCCTTCTGACCTCTTTGATAGCTGCAAACCTGGCCCTCCTTTGACCCTCGTCAAGCATGGCCAAGTCCGCGGCATTGAGATCCCAATTGATGTCCGCCATGTTTTACACTTTGATGAGAGAGAGAGAGAGTAAAAAAAAAGAAAACTAGATGGCACAAGGTACAGAGTTATAACCAACAGAACCCAGAACCTAGCAAAGTTTTACCCCGAACATTGCTCACCCACTCTCCTTGTATTATGAGTGTTTGAGTGTGATCATTCTCCCAACCCTATACAGTGGCCCAGATCCACCCTCCACACATCCCATAAGTATAATTTATAAGCTCAATCAGAGTTTTAGAGTTCCACTCACCTACTCTTCCAGCTCATCTTGCCTCGCCTAGGCTATGTCTCACTTCCAGTCAGAAGATTGGGTTGTTGCTCAACTTAGCAACTGAGTCTCTTAGTGGTTCGCCAGTGTAAAGAAGTCTAAGGGTTTTTAGCCCATAGGTTCAGTAAGATGAAGAAGTGAGACAAGAAGTCCGAGGTTGTAGTTCGTCTGGATTCGGCCTAGGCGGTGGTGACTCAGCGAGTACCTAGGTCCGAGTCTTTCACTTTATTTTATACTCCAAAATCATGAATTATTCATATAATCAAAACCCAGGAAATATTCCACTGGCTCTTCCCCTTCCCTCTAATTGGTTGAGGGAGAGAGGATCTTCCTTGCCCACACGCCGACCTCTGCTCCCCAGGCAGAGACCATAAATGGAGTGCATGCAAGTTAGATCCCTCTCCCCAGCCTTCCCCCTCCCACCCCTTACTCATAGATCCCAAGGCTCGTGCCGGCCCCCCCTCCCTCTAGCCCTTCCCCCCTCTTGATAAACCCAGAGCAGTGGATACAGTAATTGGGTCGGGCTGGGGGAGGCGGGGTGAGCCCTGAGTGGCTCATCTCCCCCTCCCTCCTGGCCAGGCCATGTGTGGCGTGCATGCCCGACCATGATCAGGGCTAAATAGGTTGGAACTTGGGCCTAAAGATTTCAGTTCTTTACAACAGTTCAACATTTAACTAGATCAAAATTTGATAGATTTTCTAAGAATCTGACCCATATATATATGAGTTGGTACCGTGACCCGCTGGTATATCTACAGGCCCTATTCAGGCATAGACCCACTATTCCCCTTATAACCCACCTCCCCTCCTCCACCAGGCATAGACCCACTATTCCCCTTATAACCCACCACCCCTCCTCCACCAGATCCACTATTCCCCTTATAACCCACCTCCCATCCTCCACCAGAACCATCACGACCCGCAAATAGGGAATCAGTACCCGCGTCCCCCAATGAGTCTTGTCCTATTTCAGTCATGACAGAGCAAGAAATACTCGGGCAAAATAGCAATTATATCCTCTTTCCTCCTGGGTGGTCCTCCTGGGACCAGTCGGAGATCTCAATCCCCGATCAGAAAGCCTCTTCTTCTGCCTCCACCAACTCCTCTGCCTAATGCGAGAGGAAAAATTACTTATTATAGATCGTAAGGTTGGGGTATGGACAGAGAGGTTACTGCAATTTAATAGGGGACATGCATGTGGGTCAGATTTTCAGAAAATGTACAATTCAACTTCGCCAATCTTCTCAAATAACCCAAATTTCAGACGAAAATAAATGTACAGTTCAACCTAACCAAACAGATTGCTAGAATCAATACAATGCCGAATATACTTGAATTTACCTAGTATTGGCCAAATTGTAGCCTTATTTAGCAGAATTTACTAAATGTATACAGCTGCCAATTGTATATTTTCTGAAAATCTGACCCATGTGTCACTGTGCATGTCTGTTACAGTGCATGCTGGGATGGATTCAGTTACAATATACAAGACCTATATATGAAAAAAGGAAAAGATGGAAAAGATTTGTTTCATAAAAATGCAACAATCTTATCACCAATATCATAGCTTGTGCAAATTCAAAAACCAAATGCATGATGGGAAATATGACATCTTGTTTCATGGAATCAAGTAAAACACATAGGTATTTATATGAGATAATTGTTAAATATTCCATGCTGAACATAACATATTTTATATAACTTTTACACGGACATACAACTCCCATAACTCCATCAACCTCAAATTCCTCCTACTTCTCACGCTCCTCCTACTTCTCATGCTCCACCTACTTCTCACGCTCCTCCTACTTCTCATGCTCCTCCTACTTCTCATGCTCCTCCTACTTCTCATGCTCCACCTACTTCTCATGCTCCTCCTACTTCTCATGCTCCTCCTACTTCTCATGCTCCTCCTACTTCTCATGCTCCTCCTACTTGTCATGCTCCTCCTACTTCTCATGCTCCACCTACTTCTCACGCTC
Source organism: Sthenelais limicola (assembly GCA_942159475.1). NCBI lineage: Eukaryota > Metazoa > Annelida > Polychaeta > Phyllodocida > Sigalionidae > Sthenelais > Sthenelais limicola. The sequence goes on along the minus strand of OW804096.1, from coordinate 19,265,646 downwards.
CTCCTACTTCTCATGCTCCTCCTACTTCTCATGCTCCTCCTACTTCTCATGCTCCACCTACTTCTCATGCTCCTCCTACTTCTCATGCTCCTCCTACTTCTCATGCTCCTCCTACTTCTCATGCTCCTCCTACTTGTCATGCTCCTCCTACTTCGCAAGCTCCTCCTACTTCTCAAACTCCTCCTACTTCTCATGCTCCTCCTACTTCTCATGCCCATCCTACTTCTCATGTTCCTCCTACTTCTCATACTCCTCATACTTCTCACGCTCCTCCTACTTCTCATGCTCCTCCTACTCCTCATGCTCCTCCTACTTCTCATGCTCCTCCTACTTCTCATGCTCCTCCTACTTCTCATGCTTCTACTACTTCTCATGCTCCTCCTACTTCTCATGCTCCTCCTACTTCTCATGCTCCTCCTACTTTTCATGCTCCTCCTACTTCTCATGCTCCACCTACTTCTCATGCTCCTCCTACTTCTCATGCTCCTCCTACTTCTCATGCTCCTCCTACTCCTCATGCTCCTCCTACTTCTCATGCTCCTCCTACTTCTCATGCTCCTCCTACTTCTCATGCTCCTCCTACTTCTCATGCTCCTCCTACTTCTCATGCTCCACCTACTTCTCATGCTCCTCCCCCTTCTCATGCTCCTCCTACTCCTCATGCTCCTCCTACTTCTCTTGCTCCTCCTACTTTTCATGCTCTTCCCCCTTTTCACGCTCCACCTACTTCTCTTGCTCCTCCTACTTCTCATGCTCCTCCTATTTCTCATGCTCCTCCTACTGCTCCAGCTCCTCCTACTTATCATGCTCCTCCTACTTCTCCAGCCCTTCCTACTTCTAATGCTCCTCCTACTTCTCATGCTCCTCCTACTTCTCATGCTCCTCCTACTTCTCATGCTCCACCTACTTCTCATGCTCCTCCTACTTCTCATTCTCCTCCTACTACTCCAGCTCCTCCTACTTCTCATGCACCTCCTACTTCTCATGCTCCTCCTACTTCTCACGCTCCTCCTACTTCTCACGCTCCTCCTACTTCTCATGCTCCTCCTACTGCTCCAGTTCCTCCTACTTCTCATGCTCCTCCTACTACTCATGCTCCTCCTACTTCTCATGCTCCTCCTACTACTCCAGCTCCTCCTACTTCTCATGCTCCTCCTACTTCTCATGCTCCTCCTACTCCTCATGCTCCTCCTACTTCTCATGCTCCTCCTACTTCTCATGCTCCTCCTACTTCTCATGCTCCTCCTACTTCTCATGCTCCTCCTACTTCTCATGCTCCACCTACTTCTCATGCTCCTCCCCCTTCGCATGCTCCTCCTACTCCTCATGCTCCTCCTACTTCTCTTGCTCCTCCTACTTTTCATGCTCTTCCCCCTTTTTCACGCTCCACCTACTTCTCTTGCTCCTCCTACTTCTCATGCTCCTCCTATTTCTCATGCTCCTCCTACTGCTCCAGCTCCTCCTACTTATCATGCTCCTCCTACTTCTCCAGCCCTTCCTACTTCTAATGCTCCTCCTACTCCTCATGCTCCTCCTACTTCTCATGCTCCTCCTACTTCTCATGCTCCTCCTACTTCTCATGCTCCACCTACTTCTCATGCTCCTCCTACTTCTCATTCTCCTCCTACTACTCCAGCTCCTCCTACTTCTCATGCACCTCCTACTTCTCATGCTCCTCCTACTTCTCACGCTCCTCCTACTTCTCACGCTCCTCCTACTTCTCATGCTCCTCCTACTTCTCAAACTCCTCCTACTTCTCATGCTCCTCCTACTTCTCATGCCCATCCTACTTCTCATGTTCCTCCTACTTCTCATGCTTCTCATACTTCTATACTCCTCATACTTCTCACGCTCCTCCTACTTCTCATGCTCCTCCTACTCCTCATGCTCCTCCTACTTCTCATGCTCCTCCTACTTCTCATGCTCCTCCTACTTCTCATGCTTCTACTACTTCTCATGCTCCTCCTACTTCTCATGCTCCTCCTACTCCTCATGCTCCTCCTACTTCTCATGCTCCTCCTACTTCTCATGCTCCTCCTACTTCTCATGCTTCTACTACTTCTCATGCTCCTCCTACTTCTCATGCTCCTCCTACTTCTCATGCTCCTCCTACTTTTCATGCTCCTCCTACTTCTCATGCTCCTCCTACTTCTCATGCTCCTCCTACTCCTCATGCTCCTCCTACTTCTCATGCTCCTCCTACTTCTCATGCTCCTCCTACTTCTCATGCTCCTCCTACTTCTCATGCTCCTCCTACTTCTCATGCTCCACCTACTTCTCATGCTCCTCCCCCTTCTCATGCTCCTCCTACTCCTCATGCTCCTCCTACTTCTCTTGCTCCTCCTACTTTTCATGCTCTTCCCCCTTTTCACGCTCCACCTACTTCTCTTGCTCCTCCTACTTCTCATGCTCCTCCTACTTCTCATGCTCCTCCTACTTCTCATGCTCCTCCTACTTCTCATGCTCCTCCTACTTCTCATGCTCCACCTACTTCTCATGCTCCTCCCCCTTCTCATGCTCCTCCTACTCCTCATGCTCCTCCTACTTCTCTTGCTCCTCCTACTTTTCATGCTCTTCCCCCTTTTTCACGCTCCACCTACTTCTCTTGCTCCTCCTACTTCTCATGCTCCTCCTATTTCTCACGCTCCTCCTACTTCTCATGCTCCACCTACTTCTCATGCTCCTCCTATTTCTCATGCTCCTCCTACTGCTCCAGCTCCTCCTACTTATCATGCTCCTCCTACTTCTCCAGCCCTTCCTACTTCTAATGCTCCTCCTACTTCTCATGCTCCTCCTACTTCTCATGCTCCTCCTACTTCTCATGCTCCACCTACTTCTCATGCTCCTCCTACTTCTCATTCTCCTCCTACTACTCCAGCTCCTCCTACTTCTCATGCACCTCCTACTTCTCATGCTCCTCCTACTTCTCACGCTCCTCCTACTTCTCACGCTCCTCCTACTTCTCATGCTCCTCCTACTTCTCATGCTCCTCCTACTGCTCCAGTTCCTCCTACTTCTCATGCTCCTCCTACTACTCATGCTCCTCCTACTTCTCATGCTCCTCCTACTACTCCAGCTCCTCCTACTTCTCATGCTCCTCCTACTTCTCATGCTCCTCCTACTCCTCATGCTCCTCCTACTTCTCACGCTCCTCCTACTTCTCACGCTCCTCCTACTTCCCATGCTCCTCCTACTTCTCATGCTCCTCCTACTTCTCATGCTCCTCCTACTTCTCATGCTCCTCCTACTTCTCATGCTCCTCCTACTTCTCACGCACCTCCTACTTCTCACGCTCCTCCTACTTCTCATGCTCCTCCTACTTTTCATGCTCCTCCTACTTCTCATGCTCCTCCTACTCCTCATGCTCCTCCTACTTCTCATGCTCCTCCTACTTCTCATGCTCCTCCCCTTCTCATGCTCCTCCTTCTTCTCATGCTCCTCCTACTTCTCATGCTCCTCCCCCTTCTCATGCTCCTCCTACTTTCCATGCTCCTCCTACTTCTCATGCTCCTCCTACTTCTCATGCTCCTCCTACTTCTCATGCTCCTCCTACTTCTCATGCTCCTCCCCCTTCTCATGCTCCTCCTACTTCTCATGCTCCTCCTACTTCTCATGCTCCTCCTACTTCTCATGCTCCTCCCCCTTCTCATGCTCCTCCTTCTTCTCGAGCTCCTCCTACTTCTCACGCTCCTCCTACTTCTCAAGTTCCTCCTACTTCTCAAGTTCCTCCTACTTCTCATGCTCCTCCTATTGGTGTCCCATCTATACATTGCAGCGACAGGCACCATTACATTATTGCCCCACTATAGGTGTTCCATCTGTAGGTGAGTGACAGGGGACGGAGGCATCTGGTGATATTCAGCACATGTCTCCTAGCTGGGACTAGGGATTGGGGCTGAGAGATTGGGGTATAGCGGGCATATGTGATGTGTTCCAGGAAAATGAGTCACAATTATTTTTTATTGAGCTGGTTTCGATGATACATTGATATTCTCACAGACTCATGAAATTATACAAAAGGTTAAATAAAGAATAGAGAATTATGTAATCTAAAGTGTTTTATTCACAGTATATCTTTGTTGGAATGTTCCCATTCCTGGGGGCTTTAGCGATATAAGTCATATTGTTTTATGTACCGAATGTCAAGAGAGTGTATTAAATACATCCTTGCGTTACTAAGGTCATCCTATGGAGAATGTTTACCTACATTATTAGTAATCGGACACCCAGAAATTTTGCAAACATTTTTCAAACATAAATATAACAAAAATAAAACATAGAAAACTTATTAGATTTCCGTAATGTTTCATATCATTCGAGTTCGCTTGATCTCATCTTTTCAAATATGATGGTATCTCAAGATCCATTTTTTGCGACTTGTGACTCATTTTCCCGTGACACATCACAAATTGAAGTGGGAGTAGGTAGGTAGGGGCAGGCTTTAAGGTTCTTTATCTTCATATTGATCCTTATCACAATGGTATATAACTGACTGACATGCAATATGATGTGTCACAGAAAAATGAGTCATAAGTCACGCAATTGATATGTTTTAAAGTGTTTTATTCACAAGGTTTCTTTGTGAGTCAGATTTTCAGAAAATGTACAATTGGCAGCTGTACACATTGATTAAATTCTGCTAAATTGGGCTGCAATTTGGTCAATATCAGGTAAATTCGAGTATATTTGGCATTGCATTGATTCTAGCAATCTGTTTGGTTAGGTTGAACTGTATTTTGAACTATATTTCCGTCGGACATTTGGGTTATTTGAGAAGATTAGCGAAGTTGAATAGTACATTTTCTCAAAATCTGACCCTTCACGCTAAGAAAAGACCCTAGAACTAGTAAGTAATAGTGTAGCATGTCATGTGCATTGCGTAATTATAATATAATATAATTCTACGCAGTATCAAGCATTGGGTTTACGCAATGCGTGGATTAGGGAATCACTCAAGCGCGCCCAAATGGGAAGGCTTGCCTAGCCATTGTCTTAAGTAACACCTGGCAGACAGGCTTTCTCTGCATATAACTAGGTGCAAATATGAATCCATATTCCCTTGTAGCACTGTTGCATGAAATAGGTGTCTGGTGAGGAAGTGTATGTATGTAATGTAATGTAAAATTATGAAAATCGAAGAATATCCTACCAGGAATTGTATGTATATATCAATTTTATTTCCATATAACAATTACATTGACTTGGAAAATGGGGAGAAGCTACAACTTAGCCTTGTCTTTAACTCCTTCTGCGAAATATACATTTCTCAGGTCTTCCAGGTATCCCTGAGTGTGTTAGACCTTCTACAATATTTCGTGTATCTTGGTAATTTGATTTTAGATATTAAAACACCTTGAAACATACATTATTGATTTAGACATACAATCCAGAAGTTAATCTAGAGTTTTAAGAAGTTTATAGAAGAATTTATATCGTTTCGAACGACTTGATGCGGCCAACAAAATTAATTTATTACGGGGGAACTAACCATGCGATTGTAAATCCGAAAGCAGGGCTGTCTTCCTGACATTCATGGGGTTCTGGGAAAAATTTTATGTTTAGATTGGAATTATTTCGAGGGACCTATGAGCTATCTAATATTTTTTTTAGTGTTTTGAGACTTGTGACACATTATCTTGTAACACATCACACATATACCTGTATATATTTAATATATATATTCCTGAGAAAAAATATTCCCTGCTCTTCCTCACCTTTCCCGCCCATCTCTTTCTTACTTTCTTTCAATTGCAATCTCCCTGTCTGCCTCTCCCCCTCTTTCTCTGTCTGTGTTCTGTCTCTGTTTCTCTCTCTCTCTCTCTCCCTCTCTCTCACACATACTATTAACATTCAGATTGATTAGTTGAGGCCATATTGATAGCTGTTTCAGTGGTGTAATGGTTAAGACACTGGCTTGTTAATCACAAGGTTGTTAGATCGAACCTAAGCATGTTCAGTTTTTTTTTCTCTGCTTTCTCACACCGTCATGGGTGAGTGCACACGCCTTCACGCACTGCCGCCCACGGCTAGTCGCGCCACCGCTTCACGCTCTGTCGCACAGGCAGGGGATTAGGGAATTTATTAGCTTTGTCTGGGATTCCAATTACGCGATTGAGTACTACGGGATACGATATTTTGGAGGGATATTTCCAGCAATCCCTCTTCAAAATACGCAATCGGCGTTTAGAGTGTTGTAAGAAAGCTTTACATCTTTGAACACGTGTACCAATTTATTTTAAGACAGTGTACTAAATATATCCTTGAGTTTTTAAGGCCATTATATTCAGTAATTTGGTTCATTTTAGAGCCACGAGGTGGTGTTCTGTGCTTTAGAAACATGGGATACATTTGATTATTTGAATAATTATATTAAATTATATTAAATGATTTAAATATTAATTCAGGATCATCATGATTTGTAACTTTTCTTGATACGCTGATAAAATTGTCTGTATGATGAAATGTATCAATAAAAATTATAAACACACATGGGTCAGATTTTCAGAAAATGTACAATTGGCAGCTGTACACATTTAGTAATTTCTGCTAAATTGGATTGAAATTTGGTCAATACTAGGTAAATTCGGCATATAAATTCGGCATATATATTTGGCATTGCATTGATTCTAGCAATCAGTTTGGTTAGGTTGAACTGTATTTTGAACCCAATTTATGTCTTAAATTTGGGTTATTTGAGAGGATTGGTGAAGGTGAATTGTACATTTTCTGAAAATTTGACCCACATAATGTAACATGAACTGTATGCGAATGTAAAAAAGGAAATAAAATTACTTATATGTTGCTGCTCTTATAGTATTTCTGTTTGATATTAAGTTGATTTACCTTGTGGGAAATAGCACGCATGTGCACATTGTGGGTAATTGATGTATTGTGTGCACTAAACTCCCACCATTAAACTATTTGTGATGTGTTTCAAGGAAATGAGTCACAAGTCGCAAAAAATGGTATTTTTCAAAGTGTTTATTTGACAAGATTAACTGATTGGAATGTTCTGATTTCTGGGGAGTTTATCGCTTATAGTTATATTGATCAATATATCAAATGTCAGGACAATGTATTTAACGTATCGTTTCGTTTTGAAGGTCCTCATATGGACTACATTTAGTTACTTTACTGTTTATTGCCCCAAGAAATATTGGAAACTTTTCTTTTCAAAAATGAAAATATCAAACTTAAAATCTAGGAATACTTATTAGATTATTAGACTCTTTACTATCATTGGAATCGGCTTGATCTCATCTTTTCAAATATATTGGTATCTCAAAATCTATTTTTTGCGACTTATGACTCATTTTCCTGAAACGCATCACATTTAGGAATTAGAATCAGACCATGTGACATACACCACATCACATACAATGCATTAACAATAATGATTGACAAACTGATGTATTCACCCTTTTAAATAATGCACATTGCACAGTGCACATTTCACTACTGAGATTTATAAGTTTATTTATGAGTTTATTTATAAGATTATTTATAAGTTTATTATTAGTTTATTCACGGGTTAATTATAGGCTTATTCATAAGTTATTTATAAGTTATTAATAAGTTTATTCATAAGTTCATTTATAAGTTTATTTATGAGTTTATTCATAAGTTAATTCATAAGTTCATTTATAAACTCATTTATAAGTTCATTAATTTTATAAGTTTATTTATAGGTTTATTAATACGTTTACGTAAACGTTTATCTATAAGTGTATTTATAAGTTTATTTATAAGTTTATTTATCTATAAGTGAAACCAATCGCCCTTGATAAAAGGCGAATGTTGCCAGAAACGTCGGAACCCTGTAAATGAAACCAAACTCAATGTTCTTCTCTGAATCTATTTTGAAATATTTCTCAATCTTCATCTTTCCTTTTCTATTTAGGTGAGTGTTTTACTTGCTACCAAAACCTTGAGCCAGGGGTCAACAACTGGGTCGGCATGTAATGGTGCAGTGAGGTGAGATAATGTAGATCAACTGTTAGTCTGTAAATGGCCGCCATATGTGGGTCAGATTTTCAGAAAATGTACAATTGGCAGCTGTACACATTGAGTAAATTCTGCTAAATTAGGCTGCAATTTGGTCAATACTAGGTAAATTTGAGTATATTCGGCCTTGCATTTATTCTAGCAATCTCTTTGGTTAGGTTGAACTGTGTTTTGAACTTTATTTTCGTCGGAAATTTGGGTTATTTCAGAGAATTTGAGAAAGTGAATTGTACACTTTCTGAAAATCTTACCCAAATGGTCGCCATAAGTAGCCATGGGTTTGTACCACTATACACGGTAAGATGGTGTCTTAAAGACCACCTACCAACATCTTAACTTTAAGTGGGGTTGAATCCCTCATTTCAAATCCTAGAGAAGGGTCTGTGTAGTCTGAAGTCACAGACAGTTTTGAGAATCCATCAAATTTGAAAAGATGTGACCGAGGGGATTCTAAACATGGTAAACATTAGAATATGAGTCAGATTTTTAATAAATGTACAATTGGCAGCTGTACACATTTATAAGGTAAATGCACTAAATAAGGCCCATGACATGGACACTTATAGAAATATAAAATTCAACCCTTTAATTTGGAACGTGTTAATTAAAATTTGGTATATTTATAATTTTAGAGTTAAATATAATCTGCTAAATTAGGCTGCAATTTGGCCAATACTGGGTAAATTCGAGTATATTTGGTATTGCTTTGATTCTAGCAATCTGTTTGGTTAGGTTGTACTGTATTTTGAACTTTATTTATGTCTTAAATTTGGGTTATTTGAGAGGATTGGTGATGGTGAATTGTCCATTTTATGGCGATTTCGCCCATATCATTAATTAAACATTTTATGGCTTAAAGCTACAGTTGAATTGACCAAACCTTTTTCATCACTTTATCATCAATTTATTATTGAATAGTTATGTAGGACCCTGCACCTCATTATCACAGGAAAAATGAGCCACAAGTCACAAAAGTTGAATTTTGATTTCTAGTTTTGAAAAAAAAGTTTGCAATATTTCTAGGTGGACATTTTCTAGTAAAGTAACTAAATATACTCTATAGGATGACCTTCAAAACACAAGGATATATCTGATACACTGTCTTGTAATTTGGTACATGTATATGGGTCAGATTTTCAGAAAATGTACAATTCACCTTCACCAATCCTTTCAAATAACGCACATGTAAGACTAAAATGAGCTTCAAAATGCAGTTTAACGTAACAAAACAGATACTTTAAATCAATGTGAAACCAAATATACTCAGATATACCCAGTATTCTTCATTTCTCAGCCAAATTTAGGAGAATTTACTGAATGTGTAGAGCTGCCAATTGTGCATTTTCTGAAAATTTAACCATATATATATATTCATGCTACGGAAAGCGTTGAACTCCCAAGAATGAAAATATTCCATTAATAGAGAGAATGGAATGAGCCGGCAATAATCGAAAAATTAATTGGACGAGATTTGTCCACATAAACACGATGCCATAGGCAGAGTGCTTATGCAGACGAATCAAGTCCAATGAATTTTCGATTATTGCAGGCGAGTTTCATTGTATATTTATTATATGGGCATAAAACTTAATGTGTAAAATCTGAAAAAAGTAGCCCACTTGGTGACAAAGTAGTTCATGTAGTATGTGTACTATATTATGAATATTTGTATAGCACCCCACTTATTGCCCCTCGCATATGGAATGCACATATAATAAATACATCTGTAGTGTTCTTCCAACACAACCCAGGTTCGGACTTAGCAAAGAACAACCAGAACAAAAGCTTAACTTCATTCTTGGTTTATTCACACAACCTTCCGCCGGCCTCTTGCCTTAAACTAGGCTCAGAGGGCTCCTAGGTAGTTTAGCTACCTAAGAGTTCATGGTGTTTAATGGAAACATATAGCATACATAGACAATGATATGATGAAATAGTACATGTTGAGGGATGAAGCATAAATCACAGACACTTATACACATATTGACACATTATGGTAAATAGTATTGAACTCCATATACCTAAGTCTTGATAGGTAATAGTTACATTGATCATGTAGATAGATGAGATATAAAAGCAATGGCTTTAGTAGTACAGCAAATGGTAGTGCCCTCTGTTGTTATTCATCAGAACTAATCAACAGCACCAAATATAAGATACAATGACACCTCGAGTATTGAATATCACTACACATCTTATGAATAAAACATAAATAGCAATTTTGCGACTTGTGAGTTTATTTTCTGTAACACACCTTCGTTGCTTTTCAATGGAACTGTTTAAATATATTATAGACCTATTATGATATTTTTTAAGAATAAGATTAAATAAAATTCAGAAGAGCCTAACAGTCAGACGTTATTATTAGCTGGTCCAGATACATACGGTTACCAATCAAATGAAAAAGGCTGTTCTGAATTGTTGCTCATTTCTTTATTGTTTTACTTATTTCCAATTAAGCTGTCTCTTTCACCCATCAATTAGGGTCCAAGTACAGTTGGCAGCGCCGTGTTTCCAGTTGTAATACCCTTTGTTTTGCCTTGGCCTACAAGTGTTTCTCATATCAATTGCTTAATGGGTCAGGTTTGCAGAAAATGTGCAATTGGCAGCTGTACACATTTCTGCTGAATTCTGCTGCAATTTGGTCAATACTAGGTAAATTCAAGTATATTTGGCATTGCATTGATTCTAGCAATCTGTTTGGTTAGGTTGAACTGTTTTTTTAACTTTATTTTCGTCTGAAATTTGGGTTATTTGAGAAGATTGGCGAAGTTGAATTGTACATTTTCTGAAAATCTGACCCCAATAATATAGCAGGGAGGGCTCCGTGCCTAGAGACTGTTACAGTGGAAACTGATACGACATGTTGCATGTAACCCAAGCATTCAATTGATCTTCGTTAATCGCTTTTTCTGCAGTGATTATCGATTATTAATGCCATCATGGCGGCCCCTGTGTTTTGGGAAAAAGCTAGCATGAAAAAAGAAGGAGTAAATAAAAGAAGTTTTCTTTAATAGGCATTGAGAGATGTGTAAGTGATTAGATGTTTAAATCGTAATTCCGTTAGGCATGATTCATGTTATTTCATTGCCCATACAGCAAGGGCTTTATTAGCTTTAATTGTAGTATACTCCCATCTATTGTTGGATGATGTTTTACCAGGCTGTTTAGTTCTATAGCTGGTCTTCCGCCCCTGGACCCGGTTTCTTAGTCCTTAAACCTAGGTTAAAACATAACTTAAACCCTAGTTTAAACCCGGGTTTGGTGTCAATAAATAAGCCCAGGTTAAAACCGTTTCTTAGTCATTTTGGGTTTGGGTTTGAGTTCATGAATTGGGGTTAAGCTAAACCCTGGTCGGTAGCAGGGTTTAGCCTGGGTTTAGCCTTGAAATTAAGTTTGCCAACACGGGTAACCTTGTGAGAGGGTAGGTATAATGCATATATGATGTATAAAGTAATATCTAAACCTTTATTGCAGAAAATAAATTAAGTAATCATGGAATCTAACATATGGCGTATTTCTACGTTGCCCCACCCTTGACCTTGTGTTACTAACCTAATCTTTCAGCCACTCTAAAGCTGGGTTATGGCACTAATAACATGGGTTAATAAACCCAACTCGAAAAGTGACTGTGAAACAGGGGTTTATTGGTTGGGTTAGTAAACATTGGTTTTCTGGGTTAGGGTTAAGCATAAACACCACTGACTAAGAAACCGGGTCCTGGGGTAGTATACTACCATCTATTGTTGTATGATGTTTTACAAGACTGTTTAGTTTGGCTCTTATAGCTGGTCTTCCACTAACTCCTGGGGTAGTATACTACCATCTATTGTTGTATGATGTTTTACAAGACTGTTTAGTTCAGCTCCTATAGCTGGTCTTCCACTAACTCCTGGGGTAGTATACTACCATCTATTGTTGTATGATGTTTTACAAGACTGTTTAGTTTGGCTCTTATAGCTGGTCTTCCACTTGCTCCAGAGGAAGTATACTACAATATATTGGATGATGTTTTAATGTGCTGTTTAATAGAGCTCCTATAGCTGATCTTCCACTACCTCCTGGGGTAGTATACTACCATCTATTGCTGTATGATGTTTTATCAGATTGTTTAGTTCAACTCCTATAGCTGGTCTTCCATCAACTCCTGGGGTAGTATACTACCATCTATTGTTGTATGATGTTTTACCAGGCTGTTTAGTTCAGCTCCTATAGCTGATCTTCCACTTGCTCCTTGGGTAGTATACTACCATCTATTGCTGTATGATGTTTTACCAGGCTGTTTAATAGAGCTCCTATAGCTGATCTTCCACTACCTCCTGGGGTAGTATACTACCATATATTGTTGTATGATGTTTAACCAGGTTGTTTAGTTCTATAGCTGGTCTTCCACTACCTCCTGGGGTAGTATACTACCATCTATTGTTGCAAGATGTTTTACCAGACTGTTTAGTTCAGCTCCTATAGCTGATCTTCCGCTAACTCCTGGGGTAGTATACTACCATCTATTGTTGTATGATGTTTTACAAGACTGTTTAGTTTGGCTCTTATAGCTGGTCTTCCACTTGCTCCAGAGGAAGTATACTACAATATATTGGATGATGTTTTAATATGCTGTTTAATAGAGCTCCTATAGCTGATCTTCCACTACCTCCTGGGGTAGTATACTACCATCTATTGCTGTATGATGTTTTATCAGGTTGTTTAGTTCAACTCCTATAGCTGGTCTTCCATCAACTCCTGGGGTAGTATACTACCATCTATTGTTGTATGATGTTTTACCAGGCTGTTTAGTTCAGCTTCTATAGCTAGTCTTCCACTTGCTCCTTGGGTAGTATACTACCATCTATTGCTGTATGATGTTTTACCAGGCTGTTTAATAGAGCTCCTATATCTGGCCTTCCACTACCTCCTGGGGTAGTATACTACCATCTATTGTTGTATGATGTTTAACCAGGCTGTTTAGTTCTATAGCTGGTCTTCCACTAACTCCTGGGGTAGTATACTACCATATATTGTTGCAAGATGTTTTACCAGACTGTTTAGTTCAGCTCCTATAGCTGATCTTCCACTAACTCCTGGGGTAGTATACTACCATCTATTGTATGATATTTCACCAGGCTGTTTAGTTCAGCTCCTATAGCTGATCTTCCACTAACCTAGGGTAGTATACTACCATCTATTGTATGATGTTTCACCAGATTGTTTAGTTCAGCTTCTATAGCTGGTCTTCCACTAACTCTTGGGGTAGTATACTACCATCTATTGTATGATGTTTCACCAGGCTGTTTAGTTCAGCTCCTATAGCTGATCTTCCACTAACTCCTGGGGTAGTATACTACAATATATTGTTGTATGGTGTGTTACCAGGCTGTTTAGTTTACCTCCCATAGCTGCATGGTCTTCCACTAACTCCTGGGGTAGTGTACCACCATCTATTGTTGTATGATGTTTTATCAGGTTGTTTAGTTCAGCACCTATAGCTGGTCTTCCACTAACTCCTGGGGTAGTATACTACCATCTATTGCTGTATGATGTTTTATCAGGTTGTTTAGTTCAGCACCTATAGGTGGTCTTCCACATACTCCTGGGGTAGGATACTACCATCTATTGCTGTATGATGGTTTACCAGGTTGTTCAGCTCCTATAGCTGGTCTTTCACTAGCTCCGGGGGTAGTATACTACCAGCTATCGCTGTATGATGTTTTACCAGGCTGTTTAGTTCAGCACCTATAGGTGGTCTTCCACTAACTGCTGGGGTAGTATACTGCCATTTATTGCTGTATGATGGTTTACCAGGTTGTTCAGCACCTATAGGTGGTCTTCCACTAACTCCTGGGGTAATATACTACAATATATTGTTGTATGGTGTGTTACCAGGCTGTTTAGTTTACCTCCCATAGCTGCATGGTCTTCCACTTGCTCCTGGGGTAGTGTACCACCATTCTTTTGAGTATGATGTTTTACCAGGCTGTTTAGTTTAGGCTGTTTTGCTCTGACACAATCCCAGGTCCATTGAAGAGAATTTGGAGAGGTTTAGGATTGCACTCTATGTACAACAAATGATTTAATCGTTAATAATTGGTACATTATATTATATTATCTGATACCAGGGCTGATATTGTACAACTTATTAATAGTTAAATCATGTTACATCATCTTATTATATATAGGATCAAAAGTATTCAATTTAATTCAGCATATTATTTATTTGCACCCAATAAATGTACAATAATTCCTCTACACCCCCCCCCCGCCCCAACTCCCCCCGCCCCCCACTTATCCTCCACCTTTTAAATGTTCTAGAGCCCTCTTTCAAATGGGCGATAATAGAGGAAGAACAGGTAAAAAGATACCGGAAGTAGCCGGATACGAAAATGACAATTCAAATTATGCCTCTGATGAATAATTGAATAACCTAGTTCCTCTTGGTGCCGGCGACTAACAAATAATAGGGGGGTTTGCATATGCCACTGCACATGTCTGCTACAGTGCAAGATGTGGGGATTTGCATATATGCCAATGCACATGTCTGTTATACTATAATGTATTTTCAGTCTAGGTCCAAAGTTTAGAGAGTTCAAATGAAGGGAAAGCCTCTTGCCTCAAACCGCAAAGTGCCATTATAATTCCATTAAGACCGCAAAATCTCATTATAATCCCATCAAAACGCCGAGTCTGAGTTCAGAAAACCGATTAGCGAAGTGTGCTGACATACCATTCTTATCTGTTCTGAGGGTTTGGACCTAGATTGTTTTACTGTACTTACCTATGTACCATATCAACGTAATCTTTTCTCAGTGTCATTTACTTGACTTTACACTTTATAATACATCCCTACTATTGGAAGTTGCTGTAATAACCGACTCATATTCTAAATTAAATACTCTGTATTTTAGTTAAGGTAGCGGCTGGGAGAGCTGGATTTTATCTAGATGTCTGCATACCTGATTTATCGGTTTTATGTCTGTTTGATTTGCACTGTCGATTTTATAATGCACGTTGTGAATTTTGATTTTGATAAATAAAGTAGTATCTTATCTTATCTTATGTTATCTTATTTTATACAGTGCAAGATGGATTCTGATGAAATCTGACATATAAATATTTGGCCACATTTTTACGAAAATTGCAAGAATGCTGTCACTAAAATCATAGTCTATGTAAATGATCTATGAAAACCAAATGTATTATGGGAAAGATGGAGGCTTGTGATATGGAAACATATATAACTTGAATATTGACATTAGCCACACTGATAGATATCCCATGCTGAACATGACATGTTTTCTATAGATTTTATACTGTACCATTAGTCCCATAATTCCATGTGAATCAAGATTCAAAATGGCGGCTATGCAACTCCCCTATTGCTCTATTACTTGGGTGAAATCTCCAGAAAATGTACAATTCACCTCCACCAATCCTCTCAAATAACCCACATTTAAGACAAAAATGAGCTTCAAAATGCAGTTTAACATAATTAACAGATACTATGAATCAATGCGATACCAAATATACCATAATTTTTCAGCCTAATTTAGCAACATTTCCTAAATAATCCATGTGAATCTAGATTCAAAGTGGCGGCTATGCAAATCCCCTATTGAATAACCTGGTTCCTCCTGGCGCGGCTAACAGAATAATTCATTATGGACCTCTCACTGATGAGTTACATTCCATACTTAAATACAATTTGTTACCGGCAGTGTGAATAACATCGCCAAATAATAAAAGTTTAATGGGTTTTCAGGGTTTAATGGTGAATCTTTACCTTAATTATCTATTTTGAATGTATTTTTATTTCTTTCCTGGAGGTGTCGCGACATGTTTGCTGTTATTTTATTGAAGTCTCAGTTAACAGTTATCCAGGCTGTTTAATAGAGCTCCCATAGCTGGTCATCCACTTGCTCCTTGGGTAGTATACTATAAGTATACTACCATTCATTGCATGATTTTTATGATTTTTCTAACTCCTGGGGTATTATACTACCATTTATTGCTGTATGATGTTTTACCAGGTGAAAAGTTCAGCTCCTATAGCTGGTCTTCCACTAGCACCTCAGCCATAGAGAGATTTAGCAACCACAACACACCAACCCAACACTAACGCATCTGAACATTTGCTACTTATTGTTCCTTTGTTTTCAAACTCATCTAAAAGTAATTTGACCAATATTGGTCAGATTTTCAGAAAATGTACAATTAGCAACTCTACATATTTAGGAAATTATATTAAATTAGGCTTAAAAATGAAGAATACCGGGTATATCTATGTATATTTGTTATCGCATTGATTTAAAGTATCAGTTCTGTTATGTTAAACTGCATTTTGAAGGTCATTTTTGTCTTAAATGTGGGTTATTTTAGAAGATTGGGGAAGGCGAATTGTACATTTTCTGAAAATCTGACCCAGATGTAGTCTTAAAACTACATTCTCAGCTATTAAGACAAAACAAATCTCATCAATTTTGTTTTCAGTTATGAACCATATGAGGGTCAGAATTTCAGAAAATGTACAATTGGCAGCTCTACACATTTAGTAAATTCTGCTAAATTAGGCTGCAATTTGTCAATACTAGGTTAATTCGTGTATATATTCGGCATTGCATTGATTCTAACAATCTGTTTGGTTAGGTTAAACTGTATTTTGAACTTTATTTTTGTCTGAAATTTGGGTTATTTGAGAAGATTGGCGAAGTTGAATTGTACATTTTCTGAAAATCTGACCCATGAATGGATTTGGGCGAGTCCTCCAAATACAAATGACGTTTTAGAAGCCCTGTAGCAAAAACAACTGAACAAAATCCTCCAAGGTTTTGGTCAACTAACTTTTAGATGGGTCGGAAAAGAGTGGAACTTGAAACAAACAAAGAAAACCGATTTGATTTCAGCCATGCAGCCAGTATTAACGGCCACAAATAGACATTGAGCAATATGAAGTAGTTCCAAAAAGCAACAATTGGGTCAGATTTTCAGAAAATGCACAATCTACAGTTCTACACTTCTATCAAATTCTGCTAAATTACAGTGAAAGTTGATAAATACTGAGTATATCTGAGTGTATTATGTATTGTATTCATTCAATTAATCTGTCTGGTTATGTTGAACTGTATTTTGAACCTGATTTTCGTCTTAAATTTGGGTTATTTGAGAGGATTGGTGAAGGTCAATTGTGCACTATCTGAAAATCTGACCCAATTATATTTTCATGGAAAAGAATGGAACAAAAAGTGAAAAAGATTTAGTTTTTGACCAACGTTAGCTGAGAGTGCGGCTTTAAGCATGAGGGTCAGATTTCCAGAAAATGTACAATTCACCTTTACTAATCCTCTCAAATAACCCAAATCTAAGACTAAAATTAGCTTCAAAACAGATCAACACAATACCAAATATTCTCAGATATACCCGGTATTTATCATTTTTTAGTCTAATTTAGCAAAATTTCCTTAATGTGTAGAACTGCCAATTGTACATTTTCTGAAAATCAGACCCATGAAATGATGCTGCTTCAACAATAGAGGTAAAAAAATACATGTCGTCACATCCGCTGCTGATATGCTAACTTCCGCTTGTGTTATCACGCCATTCTGACGTCAGCAGCGTTCCAGATGTTTAAACTTTTATTGTCGGCCAAAGTCTTAAATAGTGGAGTTGAACTTGTGCCCACGTTCTACTGTTGTAGTTCATTAAACATCTGACAATGAATAAAATGAATAAATTTTGTCTATGAATGACCTGAATAAAATATTTTCTAAATAAAAAAAAATCAATTTTACCAATATCATGTTTTGCGCAAATGTGATGTGTTTCAGGAAAATGAGCCACAAGTCGCAAAATTGATATTTTTGAATGTGTTTTATTCACAAGATATCGTTGTACAAATGTTTTCATTTTTAAGATGCTTAACGCTGTTTGTAGTATGACTACATTTACAAAATTTCAGGACAATGTATTAAATATATCCATGCATTTTGAAGGTCATCTTAAAAGCACGTCTAAGAACATACAAATTCGCGTCGTGCTCTCACAATGAATCAAAGTGAATTGCACATATTCTGAAAACTTCACGCCTACATGAAATATATTTTGAGATACAATCATAGTTGATTTTAAAAAAATGAGATTCCAACAGTGTTAGCATTTCGGAAATTTAAAAAGTATCTTAATAAATATCAAACAGTAAAAAGTAAAATCATATCATACAACTCCCATGAATCCATGCGAATCAAGAGTCAATATGGCGGATATAAAAATAATTGAATCTTGATTCACATGGGAAAATGGGAGTTGTATGTCAGTGTAAAAAGAATATAAAATTATGTTATGTTCAGCATGGAATATTTAACAGTGATCTCATGCAAATAGTCATGTGATTTATATGTTTCTATGAAAAACAGGACTTCATCTTTCCCATCATGGATTCGGCTTGTAAGTTTTTTTTATGGATAATGCAAGTTATGATATTAGTGAAAACGTCCTCGCATTCTTTTGTAAAAATGTTGCTAAATATTTGTATGTCAGATTTGAACTGAACCCATCCCAGCATGCATTGTAATAGACATGCGCAGTGAGACATACAGATGCCCAATTGTGGTGCATGAGTTACACTGCATGAAAGCAGGCCCAAGTGGCGAGAGGATTGCTTTAATGATGCACTATCAGCCAATAGGGAGATTTAGCAACCACAACGCACCAATACAACACTAACACATCCAGTAATAGGGAGATTTAGCAACCACAACGCACCAACACAATACTAACGCATCCACTAATAGGGAGATTTTGCAATCACAACGCACCAATACAACACTAACACATCCAGTGATAGGGAGATTTAGCAACCACTACGCACCTACGCAACATTAACGCATCCAGTAATAGGGAGATTTAGCAACCACAACGCACCAATACAACACTAACACATCCAGTAATAGGGAGATTTAGCAACTACAACGCACAAACACAACACTAACACATCCACTAATAGGGAGATTTAACAATCACAACGCACCAACACAACACTAACACATCCAGTAATAGGGAGATTAAGCAACAACAACGCACCAACACAACACTAACGCATCCAGTAATAGGGAGATTTAGCAACCACAACGCACCAACACAACACTAACGCATCCACTAATAGGGAGATTTTGCAATCACAACGCACCAATACAACACTAACACATCCAGTGATAGGGAGATTTAGCAACCACAATGCACCAACACAACACTAACGCATCCACTAATAGGGAGATTTTGCAATCACAACACACCAATACAACACTAACACATCCAGTAATAGGGAGATTTAGCAACCACAACGCACCAACACAACCCTAACGCATCCACTAATAGGGAGATTTTGCAATCACAACGCACCAATACAACACTAACACATCCAGTGATAGGGAGATTTAGCAACCACAACGCACCAACACAACACTAACGCATCCACTAATAGGGAGATTTAGCAATCACAACGCACCAACACAACACTAACGCATCCACTAATAGGGAGATTTAGCAATCACAACACACCAACACAAGACTAACGCACCCACTAACAGATGCCCTCGGCCTAGTGCCTCTTGAGATATCCCTACAGCGGTAGTAACGTACAAATAGTGGATGCGTTAGTGTTGTGTTGGTGCGCTGTGGTTGCTAAATCTCCCTATTATAACAAAAAAGGATCTCTTCAGCTGTAATATCATGACCTCATGTTCTGCTTGCACGCTTGAACCGCTTCTCTTACACTTATTTCCAGCCCGCACTGATCATTACATGCTCAGTTGTAGAGCATGTATTTAGGGTTGGCTCACCCCCCCCCCCCCCCTCAAAGAGCAGAATCGGCAGTTCTGTACATATGTGATGCGTTCCAGGAAAAAAAGACACATGTCGCAGAATTGATATTTTTCAAACTGATTTATTCACAGGATGGCTTTGTAGGAATTTCTAATCCTTCGAGTAACTAGTGCTAAAGGCTGTATGAATACATGGAAATTTCAAGATAGTGTATTGAATATATCCTTGCGTTTCTAAGCTCATCCAAATAATATACGGGAAGAGGGGTTTATTTGTCTCACATGTTCTCAGAATTTATTGTTTTACCAACCGTTTTACTGATCTGTGGAGTTCTGTCCACCCTTTCTGGAGGATGTTGTATATGGTTTGGGAAGGTATCTGGGATGAGAATCTGATTATGAAGCCCTTTTTAGATTTTTAGTTGTATTCTATACAACTACTTTTAGCCAGGAAAAGTTGGGGAAGTCCGTTGGGAGAGCCATTTGTATGGACAAAGGACTGATCACATGACTGCTTCTTGAAAGTAAAGGTAATGACGCATGCATTTGATATTCCTTATATGTGATGTGTGAAAATGAGTCACAGTTCGAAAAAATGAGGTTTGAGATATCATCATATTTGAAAAGATGAGATCAAGCAGATTTCAATGATAGTAAACATTAGGACAGCTAATGAGTGATTTTATATATTTGTTTGATATATATTTATGTTTGAAATAAGGTTTGCAATATTTCTGGGTGGACAATTACCAACAAAGTAATTTAATGTACTCAATAGGATGACCTTCAAAACACAAGGATACATTTAATAGTCTATCTTGAGATTTGTAACATATGTTTATGTGACTTACACCGCTACAGTCCCTAAAAATCAGAACATTCGAACAAAGAAATCTTGGGAATAAATCACTTTGGAAAGTACAACTTTTCTGACTTGTGACTCAATTTCCTGTAATACATCACATTTGACGGTATCTAAAAATCCATTTTCCCCTGACACACCACATATACCATGAACCACAATGGGCGAACAGCAAAGGATGGAGTGAAATGTATTGAATGCCGATGGGTCCGATTTTCAGAAAATGCACAGTTGGCATCCCTACAAATTTGCTAACTTCTGCTAAATTATACTGAAAAATGATCAATAATTGGTACATCAGAGTAACTGTGGCCTTGTGTTGATTAACAATGTCTCTTTCATTGTGTTAAACTGTATTTTAAACCTCACTTTTCTCTTAAATGCGGGTTATTTGAGTGGATTGATGAAAGGTGAATTGTACATTTTCTGACGATCTGACCCATGTAGGATGGAGTGAAATGTATTGAAGGCCTATAGTAAAGCGGTAGTAGCTGGTGCTACTATAAATAGACTGATAAAAGCTTGAATGCAGAGACGGGCGTGTGACGGGAGGGTGCACTGATGTGAATGACGAGGAGGAGGAGGGGAGGGGGGACATGAATCAATGCCTTTCTCCTCCCAATGTACACGATTTAATCAAGCTACAAGAGGCTGCAGGGAGGGAGAGGGAGTGAGGGGGCACTTAGCTGGTAAAGTGCTCATATTTATAGCTGGTGGGGGAGGGGGTGTGGAGGGGGAGGGGGGTGTGGTAGGGGGAGGGTGTGTGTGGGGGGAGGTGTGTGTGTGTGGGGAGAGGTGTGTGCAGGGAGAGGGAGTGAGGGGGCACTTAGCTGGTAAAGTGCTCATATTTATAGCTGGTGGGGGAGGGGGTGTGGAGGGGAGGGGTGTGTGGGGGGGGGGGAGGGGGTGTGGGGGGGAGGTGTGTGTTTGAAGGGGGGGGGGAGGTGTGTGCAGGGAGGGAGAGGGATTGGGGGGGGCACTTAGCTGGTAAAGTGCTCATATTTATAGCTGGTGGGGGAGGGGGGAGGTGTGGGGGGAGGTGTGTTTGAAGGGGGGAGA
Source organism: Sthenelais limicola (assembly GCA_942159475.1). Lineage (NCBI taxonomy): Eukaryota > Metazoa > Annelida > Polychaeta > Phyllodocida > Sigalionidae > Sthenelais > Sthenelais limicola. Next base: position 19,243,914 of record OW804096.1, on the reverse strand, counting down.
GGTGTGTGCAGGGAGAGAGAGGGAGTGGGGGGCACTTAGCTGGTAAAGTGCTCATATTTATAGCTGGTGGGGGAGGGGGGTGTGGAGGGGGGAGGGTGTGTGTGTGTGTGTGTGTGGAGGGGCGGGGAGGTATTAAAAGGGCACGTTTCATAAGATAAGAAAAGAAGAGATAAAAAAAATCGTTATTCGGCACAAAAGTGTTCCAACAAAAGAGAAAATTAGAGGTGCAATGCAGATGCCCTTGGCCTAGCGCTTCTCAAGATATCAAATAGTTAGTGGATGCGTTAGTTAGTATTGTGTTGGTGCGTTTTGATTGCTAAATCTCCCTATTTACTTTTATTCCTAAGGTAGAGATTCCCTACCTGATCAAGGATAAATTATGAAGTACGGATTTGTTATGCAACAGTACCCAGGGGTGGCTTTATATATATACTAGCAAAGTACCCGTCCTCTGGACGGTCCCCCTCTCTCCCCAAACTTCACTCTCTCCCTCTTTTCTCTCTCCCTCATGTCTGTCTCTCATACCTGTTTTTCTCTCCAAACCTCCGATACCCCCCTCTCCCTCCCCTCCTCCTCATGCTCCCTCTCCTCGCTTTCTCTCCCTTCCCTCTGTCCCTTCCCATAATCCTTTCCCTCCCCTCCTCCTCTCCCTCCCCTCTTCTGTCCCTTCCCCTCCCTCTCTTCTATTTCCCCACCCTCTCCCTTTGCCTCACTCTCCCCTCCTACACCCTCTTCCTCCCCTCCCCCTCTCCAATACTCCCATCCTCTCCCACCCCTCTTCTTCACTCTTATGGATAATCTATGGATGTGAAATATATGGGTCAGATTTTCAGGAAATGTACAATTTGCAGCTGTACACATTGAGTAAATTCTGCTAAATTAGGCTGCAATGTGGTCAATACTAGGTAAATTCGAGTATATTTGGCGTTGCAATGATTCTAGCTATCTGTTTGGTTAGGTTGAACTGTATTTTAGACTTTATTGTCGTCTGAAATGTGGGTTATTTGAGAGGATTGGTGAAGGCGAATTGTACATTTTCTGAAAATCTGACCCACATGCATAAGAAGGATCCACCCATAAGGATTATGGGGAGAAGAGGGGGAGGAGGAGGGGGAGGGAAATGTGGATAGATGAGTGAGATGGATTTCAGGTCAATTTGTCAGGTCGCCAAAACGTTGAGAAATACATTCACAAAATCAAATATAAAATCATTCACTAAATTATAATTTCCCAGGCATAATGGATATTTAACTAATGTATTCTCAGTTACTCATTATTTTCTCCTTACTTTTACTCAATATTTTCTCCTTACTTTTACTCATTTTTCTCTCCTTACTTTTACTCATTATTTGGCCTATAGGACTGACGTTATCCACATTTTTCTGTTGTTATATGTTTATACTAAACGAAACCAGGCAAAATACTAGTCTGAAATTAAGAAAAAGAAAAAAGAAAAAGTGAGCCCTGTTTAAAAACTTTTACTAATCTCATTTCTCACTGTCTCTTGTTTTATTCCTCTCTTCTCCAACTCTATCTTTCTTCCTGTTTCTCCTTCCCTTTATTTTTTTCCTCTTCTTTTCTGACTTCGTCTCTTGCTCTCTCCTTCCCTTTATTTTTCCTCCTTTTTTTCTGGGAGAAGATGAATGAAATAACGATATAATAAATATTTCTTGATGTGTCACTCTTTCCTACCCCTCCATTTCTTTCTTTATTTCATTGCAACGTAATGATATATGTAACAGGTATGATTATTAATGGTTATTCTGTAATAGCACGGCGTCTGTTTTTTTTCTGTATAATACTAGTTTTTAACCCACTCTGTCCTATCAATACATATTAGATGGTATGTGACATGAGCTGGATATTTGTTTTTAATTTATTGGATGCTTAGGCTATTTTATGTTGTGTAATTTAGTGTGTATATTGATAGATAAATATTCTCGAAATATTACAAAACTTTTGTACATGTTAACATGATTTTGCCAATGTAATCATAATAGTATATTTATAAACAGAGCGAATGTATAAGATCAAACTCTTTTTCTATTGTTTAAAGCAGGCTGTCCTGAGAAAATTCATGCTTGTACGTATGGAAATGTAATAGACCTGAATAAAATATTTTCTAAATCTAAATCTTCTCTATCTCTTTCCTTCAGCCAATGTCCTTCACACACACACTGCTCCCGCCAATCGAGAACAATTATTCTGTTTTTTTTTTAGTTTTTTCTTTCGCTCCTCCTGACCCAATCGAATATCTGTTAGCATAATTCCCACCACAAATCTATAAAGGGCTGGGGCCTTGCCAAGTACAGAGCTCCTATTTACAAGTTTTGTTGTTGTTTTACTCGCTCGCTATTTCGTACTTTATCTATTTCTCTCCCCTCCTCCTTCTCTATGTCTATCTCTCCCTCTCCTCCTTCTCTATGTCTATCTCTCCCTCTCCTCCTTCTCTATCTCTCCCTCTCCTCCTTCTCTATCTCTATCTCTCCCTCTCCCTCTCCTCCTTCTCTATCTCTCCCTCTCCCTCTCCTCCTTCTCTATCTCTCCCTCTACCTCACTGTCTCTCCTCCATCCCCCATTTCCCTCTCATCAATTACTCGATCACTATTTCACCTTCCTTTAGCTCTTCCTCTCCTCTTCTCCCGTCTCCCCCTCTCCCTCTTTCTTCCTCCTCGTGCCTTCTTCTCTCCTTCTCTCCTTCTCTCCTTCCGTCCTTGCTACTATCCAGGCATTTTGTCACACTCTCTTATTCACACACAGCCCAAACGGCACACTTTATTAAAGTAGAAATGGGATATTCTCACTCTTCCCCCCCCCCCCCCCACCCTTTTTTTTGTTATTTTGAAATAATTGAAATCCAGAGACTTCAGCTCAAAATTCACATCAGAAGTCTGTAGATGGATATAGCATGGGTTGGTGCCAAGCAGAGGGTCCCTATTTACAGCATGGTTGCATCACAGAAGTACCCCTCCTCAGCCGCCCCGCACCCGCGCCCACACCCGGGCCCGCACCCGCACACTCCCGGTGTAGCGCCCCACTGCTTCCCGCTGAGATCAATGTCACATACATGGGGCCAGACGTCAGAAAGTGTACAATTCATCTTCAACAGTTTTCTCAAATAATACAGATTTAAAGCTGTACATTCAGTTAATATTGGTAAAAAACTGGACATTTTCTACTTCTTGCTTCATTCTTTTCCAACCCATCTAAAAGTCATTTTACACATTTTGTCCAGTTCTTTGTGCTACAGGCTTCTAAAAGTATTTCTATCTTTTAAGTTTGATATTTTTGTTTTCGAAAAAAGAAATTGCAATATCTCTCGATGGACAAATTACCAGCAAAGTGGCTAGATATACTATAGGATGACCTTAGACATGCATGGAGATGTTGAATACACTTGAGATTTGATATATGGGTCAGATTTTCAGAAAATGTACAATTGTCAGCTGTACACATTCAGTAAATTCTGTTAAATTAGGCTGCAATTTGGTCAATACTAGGTAAATTCGAGTATATTCGGCATTGCATTGATTCTAGCAATATGTTTGGTTAGGTTGAACTGTGTTTGAACTTTATTTTTGTCTGAAAAATGAGTTATTTGAGAAGATTGGCGAAGTTGAATTGTACATTTTCTGAAAATCTGACCCATATATGTATTCATACGACTTGGAGCATTAGATACCTACAAAATTAATATTCCTACAGAGAAATCCTGTGGATAAGGCTCTTCGAAAAAGAACAATTTGTTAACTTGTGATGTGATGTGTTCTAGTAAAATGAGTCACAAGTCGCAGAATTGATATTTTTCAATGTGTTTTTATCACAAGATCCCATTATTGAAATGTTCTGATTTCTAAAGGTTTTAGTACTTATATAGTCATATGAATCCATGTAACAAATTTCGGGACATTGTATTAAATATATTCTTGCGTTTTGAAGGCCTTTGTATAGAGTATTTAGTTACTATACTCGTAATTACACATCCAGACATTGCAAACTTTTTTTTTCAAAAATAAAAATATCAAACTTAAAATATAGGAATACTTATTAGGTGTCCTAGTGTTTACTATCATTGGAATCAGCTTGATCTGCTCTTTCCAATATGGCGATATCTCAAAATCCATTTTTTGCGACTTATGACTCATTTTCCTAGAACACATCACAAATGTGGAGGTGCCAATGGTACACCTGCTAACACCCGGCCCAGCCTATCCATTCCCACAGCCTGTACCTCACACCAGCACACCATACTGAGCCAATTTTACATGTGAATAAATGCGGCGGAGATGTGTTGTACTTATAGTGTAAGTCTCAATCTCTCTCTATATCTGCTTCTATTAGCTCTACTGACGGGCACATATATACCATATGGTAGGGACCATGTACTGATGGGCACATATATACCATATGGTAGGGACCATGTACTGATGGGCACATATATACCATATGGTAGGGGCCGTGTACTGATGGGCACATATATACCTATGGTAGGGGCCATGCACTGATGGGCACATATATACTGTATGGTAGGGGCCATGCACTGATGGGCACATATATACTGTATGGTAGGGGCCATGTACTGATGGGCACATATATACTGTATGGTAGGGACCATGTACTGATGGGCACATATATACTGTATGGTAGGGACCATGTGCTGATGGGCACATGTATACTGTATGGTAGGGGCCATGTACTGATGGGCACATATATACTGTATGGTAGGGGCCATGTACTGATGGGCACATATATACTGTATGGTAGGGACCATGTACTGATGGGCACATATATACTGTATGGTAGGGGCCATGTACTGATGGGCACATATATACTGTATGGTAGGGGCCATGTACTGATGGGCACATATATACTGTATGGTAGGGACCATGTACTGATGGGCACATATATACTGTAAGGTAGGGGCCATGTACTGATGGGCACATATATACTGTATGGTAGGAGCCATGTACTGATGGGCACATATATACTGTATGGTAGGGACCATGTACTGATGGGCACATATATACTGTATGGTAGGGGCCTTGTATAATGTACTGATGGGCACATATATACTGTATGGTAGGGACCATGTACTGATGGGCACATATATACTGTATGGTAGGGACCATGTACTGATGGGCACATATATACTGTAAGGTAGGGGCCATGTACTGATGGGCACATATATACTGTATGGTAGGGGCCATGTACTGATGGGCACATATATACTGTATGGTAGGGACCATGTACTGATGGGCACATATATACTGTAAGGTAGGGACCATGTACTGATGGGCACATATATACTGTATGGTAGGGGCCATGCACTGATGGGCACATATATACTGTATGGTAGGTGCCATGTACTGATGGGCACATATATACTGTATGGTAGGGGCCATGTACTGATGGGCACATATATACTGTATGGTAGGGGCCATGTATAATGTACTGATGGGCACATATATACTGTATGGTAGGAGCCATGTACTGATGGGCACATATATACTGTATGGTAGGGACCATGTACTGATGGGCACATATATACTGTATGGTAGGGGCCATGTACTGATGGGCACATATATACTGTATGGTAGGGACCATGTACTGATGGGCACATATATACTGTATGGTAGGGGCCATGTACTGATGGGCACATATATACTGTATGGTAGGGACCATGTACTGATGGGCACATATATACTGTATGGTAGGGGCCATGTACTGAAGGGCACATATATACTGTATGGTAGGGACCATGTACTGATGGGCACATATATACTGTATGGTAGGGGCCATGCACTGATGGGCACATATATACCGTATGGTAGGGGCCATGTACTGATGGGCACATATATACTGTAAGGTAGGGACCATGTACTGATGGGCACATATATACTGTATGGTAGGGACCATGTACTGATGGGCACATATATACTGTAAGGTAGGGACCATGTACTGATGGGCACATATATACTGTATGGTAGGGGCCATGTACTGATGGGCACATATATACTGTATTGTAGGGGCCATGCACTGATGGGCACATATATACTGTATGGTAGGGGCCATGTACTGATGGGCACATATATACTGTATGGTAGGGACCATGTACTGATGGGCACATATATACTGTATGGTAGGTGCCATGTACTGATAGGCACATATATACTGTATGGTAGGGGCCATGTACTGATGGGCACATATATACTGTATGGTAGGGACCATGTACTGATGGGCACATATATACTGTATGGTAGGGGCCATGTACTGATGGGCACATATATACTGTATGGTAGGGGCCATGTACTGATGGGCACATATATACTGTATGGTAGGGGCCATGTACTGATGGGCACATATATACTGTATGGTAGGGACCATGTACTGATGGGCACATATATACTGTATGGTAGGGGCCATGTACTGATGGGCACATATATACTGTAAGGTAGGGGCCATGTACTGATGGGCACATATATACTGTATTGTAGGGGCCATGTACTGATGGGCACATATACCTATGGTAGGGACCATGTACTGATGGGCACATATATACTGTATGGTAGGGGCCATGCACTGATGGGCACATATATACTGTATGGTAGGGGCCATGTACTGATGGGCACATATATACTGTATGGTAGGGGCCATGTACTGATGGGCACATATATACTGTATGGTAGGGGCCATGTACTGATGGGCACATATATACTGTATGGTAGGGGCCATGTACTGATGGGCACATATATACTGTATGGTAGGGGCCATGTACTGATGGGCACATATATACTGTAAGGTAGGGGCCATGTACTGAAGGGCACATATGTACTGTATGGTAGGGGCCATGTACTGATGGGCACATATATACTGTATGGTAGGGGCCATGTACTGATGGGCACATCTATACCGTATGGTAGGGGCCATGTACTGATGGGCACATATATACTGTAAGGTAGGGGCCATGTACTGATGGGCACATATATACTGTATGGTAGGGGCCATGTACTGATGGGCACATATATACTGTATGGTAGGGGCCATGTACTGATGGGCACATATATACTGTATGGTAGGGGCCATGTACTGATGGGCACATATATACTGTATGGTAGGGAGCATGTACTGATGGGTACATATATACTGTATGGTAGGGGCCATGCACTGATGGGCACATATATACCCTATGGTAGGGGCCATGTACTGATGGGCACATATATACTGTAAGGTAGGGGCCATGTACTGATGGGCACATATATACTGTATGGTAGGGGCCATGTACTGATGGGCACATATATACTGTATGGTAGGGGCCATGTACTGATGGACACATATATACTGTATGGTAGGGGCCATGTACTGATGGGCACATATATACCGTATGGTAGGAGCCATGTATATTACACTGACGGGCACATATATACTGTATGGTAGGCACCATGTACTGATGGGCACATATATACTGTATGGTAGGACCATGTACTGATGGGCACATATATACCTATGGTAGGGGCCATGTACTGATGGGCACATATATACTGTATGGTAGGGGCCATGTACTGATGGGCACATATATACTGTATGGTAGGGGCCATGTACTGATGGGCACATATATACCGTATGGTAGAGGCCATGTATACTACACAGATGGGCACATATATACCGTATGGTAGGGGCCAAGTACTGATGGGCACATATATACTGTATGGTAGGGGCCATGTACTGATGGGCACATATATACTGTATGGTAGGGGCCATGTACTGATGGGCACATATATACTGTATGGTAGGGGCCATGCACTGACGGGCACATATATACCGTATGGTAGGGGCCATGTACTGATGGGCACATATATACTGTATGGTAGGGGCCATGTACTGATGGGCACATATATACTGTATGGTAGGGACCATGTACTGATGGGCACATATATACTGTATGGTAGGGGCCATGTACTGATGGGCACATATATACTGTATGGTAGGCACCATGTACTGATGGGCACATATATACTGTATGGTAGGGACCATGTACTGATGGGCACATATATACTGTATGGTAGGGGCCATGTATAATGCACTGATGGGCACATATATACTGTATGGTAGGGGCCATGTACTGATGGGCACATATATACCGTATGGTAGGGGCCATGTACTGATGGGCACATATATACTGTATGGTAGGGGCCATGTACTGATGGGCACATATATACTGTATGGTAGGGGCCATGTACTGATGGGCACATATATACTGTATGGTAGGGGCCATGTACTGATGGGCACATATATACTGTATGGTAGGGGCCATGTACTGATGGGCACATATATACTGTATGGTAGGGGCCATGTACTGATGGCCACATATATACTGTATGGTAGGGACCATGTACTGATGGGCACATATATACTGTATGGTAGGGACCATGTACTGATGGGCACATATATACCTATGGTAGGGGCCATGTACTGATGGGCACATATATACCGTATGGTAGGGGCCATGTACTGATGGGCACATATATACTGTATGGTAGGGGCCATGTACTGATGGGCACATATATACCGTATGGTAGGGGCCATGTATACTGCACTTATGGGCACATATATACTGTATGGTAGGGACCATGTACTGATGGGCACATATATACTGTATGGTAGGGGCCATGTACTGATGGGCACATATATACTGTATGGTAGGGACCATGTACTGATGGGCACATATATACTGTATGGTAGGGGCCATGTACTGATGGGCACATATATACTGTATGGTAGGGACCATGTACTGATGGGCACATATATACTGTATGGTAGGGGCCATGTACTGATGGGCACATATATACTGTATGGTAGGGGCCATGTACTGATGGGCACATATATACTGTATGGTAGGGGCCATGTACTGATGGGCACATATATACTGTATGGTGGGGGCCATGTATGGGCACATATATACCATATGGTAGGGGCCATGTACTGATGGGCACATATATACTGTATGGTAGGGGCCATGTACTGATGGGCACATATATACTGTATGGTAGGAACCATGTACTGATGGTACATATATACTGTATGGTAGGGGCCATGTACTGATGGGCACATATATACCTATGGTAGGGGCCATGTACTGATGGCACATATATACTGTATGGTAGGGGCAATGTACTGATGGGCACATATATACTGTATGGTAGGGGCCATGTACTGATGGGCACATATATACTGTATGGTAGGGGCCATGTACTGATGGGCACATATATACTGTATGGTAGGGACCATGTACTGATGGGCACATATATACTGTATGGTAGGGGCCATGTACTGATGGGCACATATATACCGTATGGTAGGGGCCATGCACTGATGGGCACATATATACCGTATGGTAGGGGCCATGTACTGATGGGCACATATATACTGTATGGTAGGGACCATGTACTGATGGGCACATATATACTGTATGGTAGGGGCCATGTACTGATGGGCACATATATACTGTATGGTAGGGACCATGTACTGATGGGCACATATATACTGTATGGTAGGGGCCATGTACTGATGGGCACATATATACTGTATGGTAGGGGCCATGTACTGATGGGCACATATATACCGTATGGTAGGGGCCATGTACTGATGGGCACATATATACTGTATGGTAGGGACCATGTACTGATGGGCACATATATACTGTATGGTAGGGGCCATGTACTGATGGGCACATATATACTGTATGGTAGGGGCCATGTACTGATGGGCACATATATACTGTATGGTAGGGGCCATGTACTGATGGGCACATATATACTGTATGGTGGGGGCCATGTATGGGCACATATATACCATATGGTAGGGGCCATGTACTGATGGGCACATATATACTGTATGGTAGGGGCCATGTACTGATGGGCACATATATACTGTATGGTAGGAACCATGTACTGATGGTACATATATACTGTATGGTAGGGGCCATGTACTGATGGGCACATATATACCTATGGTAGGGGCCATGTACTGATGGCACATATATACTGTATGGTAGGGGCAATGTACTGATGGGCACATATATACTGTATGGTAGGGGCCATGTACTGATGGGCACATATATACTGTATGGTAGGGGCCATGTACTGATGGGCACATATATACTGTATGGTAGGGACCATGTACTGATGGGCACATATATACTGTATGGTAGGGGCCATGTACTGATGGGCACATATATACCATATGGTAGGGGCCATGCACTGATGGGCACATATATACCGTATGGTAGGGGCCATGTACTGATGGGCACATATATACTGTATGGTAGGGGCCATGTACTGATGGGCACATATATACTGTATGGTAGGGGCCATGTACTGATGGGCACATATATACTGTATGGTAGGGACCATGTACTGATGGGCACATATATACTGTATGGTAGGGGCCATGTACTGATGGGCACATATATACCGTATGGTAGGGGCCATGTACTGATGGGCACATATATACTGTATGGTAGGGGCCATGTACTGATGGGCACATATATACTGTATGGTAGGGACCATGTACTGATGGGCACATATATACCGTATGGTCGGGGCCATGTACTGATGGGCACATATATACTGTATGGTAGGGGCCATGTACTGATGGGCACATATATACCGTATGGTAGGGGCCATGTACTGATGGGCACATATATACTGTATGGTAGGGGCCATGTACTGATGGGCACATATATACTGTATGGTAGGGGCCATGTACTGATGGGCACATATATACTGTATGGTAGGGGCCATGTACTGATGGGCACATATATACTGTATGGTAGGGGCCATGTACTGATGGGCACATATATACTGTATGGTAGGGACCATGTACTGATGGGCACATATATACTGTATGGTAGGGGCCATGTATAATGCACTGATGGGCACATATATACTGTATGGTAGGGGCCATGTACTGAAGGGCACATATATACCACATGGTAGGGGCCATGCACTGACGGGCACATATATACTGTATGGTAGGGGCCATGTACTGATGGGCACATATATACTGTATGGTAGGGACCATGTACTGACGGGCACATATATACCGTATGGTAGGGGCCATGTACTGAGGGGCACATATATACTGTATGGTGGGGGCCATGTACTGATGGGCACATATATACCATATGGTAGGGGCCATGTACTGATGGGCACATATATACCATATGGTAGGGGCCATGTACTGATGGGCACATACATACCATATGGTAGGGGCCATGTACTGAAGGGCACATATATACTGTATGGTAGGGACCATGTATAATGCAATGCCAGGAAAGGAGAAAAAGGTGAAGGTTTTGGTCGTGAATTCATTGATGCGAGTTAATACATTCCTTATAGATTATTACAGACATATAACAATATCTGTCTATATATCTCCCTCTCTCACTTTCTCTACCTTTCTGTCTCTATCTCTCTCACTCTCTCTTTCTGTCATCACTCTCTGTCTATCTCACCGTGTCTCTCTGTTTTCTCTCTCACTCTCTCTCACTCTCTCTCCGTCGCTCTTTCTCCCTCTCTCCTCTTTCCTTCTTCACTCTTCCTCCATCTCTCTCTCCCCTCTCTCCCCTCCATCACCCCTCTCATTGCTTCCTCTCTCCCTCTCTCTTTCTCCCTCCCTCTGTCTTTCTCTCTCTGTCTTCCCCCTCCCTCTACTCTCTCCCCCTCCCTCTCTGTCTGTCTCCCTCTCCCACTAGTTCTCTCTCTGTCCCCATCCCTCTGTCTTTTTCTCTCTGCTTCTCCCCATCCCCACACTCTCTCCCGCTCCCTCTCCCTCTCCCCCTCTCTCTCTCCTACTTTTTCTCTCTGCCCCCTCTGTCTTTCTCTTCGTGTCTCCCTCATCCTCTCTTTCTCACCCACCTTTATCCCTCTGTCTCCCTCCTTCTTTCCTTTTCTCTCCGCGTCTTCCTCTCCCCCCACTCTCTACCTCTTTATGTCCTCCTCTCTCTGTCCCCCTCTCTCTGTCTCCCTCTCTCTGTCCCCCCCTCTCTGCCCCCCTCTCTTCCTCTCCCTCTCCCTCCATCTCTCTCCCCATCTCTCCTCTGCCCCTCTTCCTCCCTATCTCCCTCTCTCTTCTCTCTCTGTCTCTCCTCCCTGTCTCCCTCTCTCTGTCCCCCTCTATATGTCTCCCTCTCCGTCCCCCTCTCTCTGTCCCCCCTTCTCTCTCTCCATCTCTCCTCTCCCTCTCTACATCCCTATCTCCCTCTCTCTTCTCTCTCTCTCCCTCTCTCTGTCTCCCTCTCTCCGTCCCCCTCTCTCTGTCTCCCTTTATCTGTCTCCCCCACTGCTTCTCTCAGACCCCCCCCCCCTCCCCCCCCCCGGCCCGCCCTCAGCCTTCCTGAGCTAGTCTCTCCTGTTCAGCCACCATTATCCATCTCCGCATTATATGCCCTCATTTTAAACTAATTACTCGCGGATTGCGGCTTTTAATCGATCTAATTACGGCCTTGATTCCAACTTTATATGCCTTAGAATGCACTCATCTATTTGCACCGTACCGCACGGTAAATTAAGCTCATTTCTCACCCAACTGCTTCCCCCTCCCTGCCACTGTCGGCCCATTCGCTGGCACGCTCCTAGCTTAAAATGACTATCCACAGTTTTTGTATTGATGTTTTACCAGACTGTTTAGTTCTATAGCTGGTCTTACACTAACTCCTGCGGTAGTATACTACCATCTATTTTTGTATGGTATTTTACCAGGCTGTTTAGTTCTAGAGCTGGTCTTACACTAACATCTGGGGTAGTATACTACCATCTATTGTTGTATAATAGTTTACCAGGCTGTTTAGTTCTATAGCTGGTCTCCTGGCGTAGTATACTACCATAGATATTGCTGTAAGATGTTTTACAAATGTATAATTTGGTATGATGTTTTTTTATGTTTTTTCAACTGTTATAGCTGATTCTAGAGCTATTAACTACTGGCATTAGGTTTCCTTTTAAGTTGATCTTTCTGTCTCGCTGTCTCTGTGTATCTCTCACTTTTTTGTCTTCTCTCCCAAACTCTGTATCCTATCTCGACTCCACCTCCACCTCTCTCCTCCTCTCCCCCCTGGTCTCCCCACACCACAACCTCTCTCGCCACCTCTCTCTGACCCTTACCTCTCTCCCTCTACCTCCCCTTTCCCTTCCCCCTCCCCTCTGCCACTTCCTTACTCCTTACTTCCCTGCCCGGACTCCTATCCCTTCTACCCCTCTATTTTCCTCTCCCCTGACACTCTTGACGCCCCCCCCCCCCCCCCACACACACACCCACACAACCCCCCTCATCCAAAAAACCCCTCCCACAACCCCCACAACCCCCACAACCCCTGATCTGCAGCTTGATCCAGTCCCAGCAAGGATAAGAACAAATATGCTCTTCCTCTTCTCCCCCTCCTACAAATTTGCTCTTCCTTCTCGCCCCGTCCTCCCCCTGCCATATTGGGTGACTCTTCTTGTGACTTCTCCATCAAATTCCATCTCTCCGACCGAAGGGGCGGAAAGAATGAAGGCAATTTTAGAGGTAACCTGATCTGCGAGCATTTTCACCACTTAGCCGACGATGTAAGGTTTCCCAGTCGGGTAGGATGGGGGTGCAACCCGGCTCTACAGTATGGCTATGAAATATCCAATAGTTGTATTGTGAGAAATAGAGAAAGAGGGACAATCTGAGAGCAAAAGAGAAAAATGGCGGAGTAACAGGGGAGGAGAGAGGGAGGAGAGGGAGAAGTGAGAGAGGGAGAGATATGAGACAGAAGAGAGAGATAACAGAGCGAAGAGAGAGAGGACAGAGAGATAAAAGAGAGGAGAGAGAGGGAGAGTAGAGGGAAAGAAGAGAAAGGGAAGGGAGAGGGAGAGAGATGAGCAAGAAGAGAGATATAACAGAAAGGGGAGACAGAGAAAGAGGAGAAAGACAGAGAAAAAGGATAGAGAGAGAGAAGGGGAGGAAATGAAGAGGTGATAGAGAGAAGAGGAGAGAGAAAAAACTGTGAGAGAGACAAGAGAGAGATGAAAAGAGAGCTGAAAACATTATCTGTATAATGAAATGCTACCGTATACAAACATAAACACAACTTTTTTTTATCTGTCTGTTTATATTGTATTTTAAAATACATTATCACCAGAATTTGAGTTGATGGTATAATTTAATTGATTAGCATTATTCTAATACTCTTTACTGAGTAAAAGGTAGCGGCAGGGAGAGCTGGATCCTATCTAGATGTCGACATACCTGTTCTATCTGTTTTTCTATTTAATTCGCATTGCCAACTCCATTGATGTACACTGTGAATCTCGATGAATAAGGTAGTATCTTATCTTATCTTATCTTATAAACATCGCTAAACATAATACATTCAAAATATATTGAGTGACAATTTACATCAGCCTTCTGTGTACTTCGTGCAGTGGTATCGGTCCATCAACATGCCCTCTTGATGCTACCAACGTGTATAGCATATGGGTCAGATTTTCAGAAAATGTACAATTCACCTTCACCAATCCTCTCAAATAACCTAGATTTAAGACAAAAATAAGGTTCAAAACTCAGTTTAACATAGCAGAACAAATATATTAAACCAACACAAAACCAAATATACTCAGATATACTCGGTATTCATCTTTTTTTAGCAGAATTTAGCAGAATTCACTAAATGTATAGAGTTGCCAATTGTACAATTTCTGACGATCTGACCCATATAGACAGGCCCCCCTGGGGCCTGTTGTATAAGCTCAGGAAAGGATAAGTTTGTGAGGATTCCTTCACCTGGAAAATGAGTCACAAGTCGCAAAACTGATATTTTTCCAGGTGTTTTATCTACGAGATGTCTTTGTAGGAATGTTCTCATCTTTGGGATTTCTAGTGCTGTCAGTGAGATCTTATATTTGGGAATGGTGTAAGTCTTACAAGCTTACTTATTAAAATACCGAATGTCCTGTTCTATTTGACAATGATGCGTACAAATATAACTATAAGGGTAAGATTTTCAGAAAATGTACAATTGACAGCTGTACACATTTAGTACATTCTGCTAAATTAGGCTGCAATTTGGTCAATACTAGGTAAATTCGAGTATATTTGGCATTGCATTGATTCTAGCAATCAGTTTGGTTAGGTTGAACTGTATTTGGAACTCTATTTTCGTCTGAAATTTGGTTTTTTTGAGAAGATTGATGAAGGCGAATTTTACATTTTCTGAAAATCTGACCCATAAGTGAAACAAAGAAATCGTTTTACACACAATACATTTGTTATTCCTATCCTCCGAAGTAAGCTTTATCAATGTATTTTGTGTTTTATTTTCATACTAAGATATATACTTCATGTAGTTATTCCCTCTAATAGCCAGGCGAACCATTCTTTTAAGGTAACGGCTGGAAGAGCTGGATCTTATCCAGAAACCTGCTTACCGATTTGAGATGTGTTTCAGGAAAATGAGTCATAAGTCGCAAAGTTGATATTTTTCATAATGTTATTTTCACAAAATCCCTTTACTGAAATGTTCTCATATTTAGGGTATTTAACGTTTATATTCAGATCAATCCATGTAACAAAATTCAAGACATTGTATTAAATATGTTCTTGCGTTTTGAAGGCCTTTGTATGGAGTATATTTAGTTACTTTACAGCTAATTACCGATCCAGAAACATTGCAAACCTTTTTTTCAAAAATAAAAATATCAAACATAAAAATATAGAGTTACTTATTAGGTATCCTAGTGTCTATTTCATTTGAATCGGCTTGGTCTCCTCTTTTCAAATATAATGATATCTCAAATCTATTTATTGCGACTTATGACTCATTTTTCTAAAACGGATCACATTTGTCATCCTCTTTACCTGTAAAACTGGGAAAATAATGTATAATACAGTTCGAGGGGAAATACTGTAGGAATTCACTCACAATTTTCTTTGAACATATTTTGTTTCAGGTAGTTATTTACAATATATCACGCTCACCCCAGGGGTATGTTTCGTTGTGCCCTGAACATCTTCTGCACAATTCACCATTAGGGTGAAATCGCCAAAAAATGTACAATTCGTCTTCACCAATCCGCTCAAATAACCCAAATTTAATCCATATATCAGGCTCTAAATTCAGTTCAACCTAACCAAACAGATTGCTAGAATCAATACAATGCCACATATACTCGAATTTACCTAATATTGGCCAAATTGCAGCCTAATTTAGCAGAATTTACTAAATGTGTACAGCTGCCAATTGTACATTTTCTAAAAGTCTGACCCAAATGTTAGCATATCCAACAAGTACCAGGACCGCACACAATCTGTCTCCCATGCACCTTATCACAGCTTTCTAATGGTCCCGCCTACTCCAGTATCAAAGGCTTTATTGCTCGGACGGTCAAGCTTTCATCCGAGGTTATTTTCTAGACCATGATTGGATTGCCCCATCTCCCCTCAGGGCCCCATTCAGGGACCCCCTTCAGGGCCCCCCAGTGTTCCACATAAGAGAGGTTTGGGGGATGCTAAAGTGTCTTCCACTGTTGTCTAAATTACTGAGGAAAAATGGAGTTCCTCAATAAACTGAGACATCGTTTTTTGTAGTGTTACACTCTAAGAAAAAGGGTTCATTAAGGTTCTTTGGGGAACCTTGTGGTTCCTTAAAGAACCTAAGGGTTCTTCAACATCTAAAATGGTTCTTAAGGGTCATCAGGGGTTCTTACAAGAACCATAGGGGTTCTTTGTCAATTTTAGGGTTCTATATAAACTTAAAGGATTCTTTACCTCATGGAGGTTCTCCAAAGAACCTTATTTTTGCCCTTAGGAAAGAAATAAGGTTGTTTAGAGAACCCATAAGTGACTAAATACTAGGCACGTTACCAGCACAAGCAGGCAGTTATACAAAAGCATGTCTGTAAGCAACCAATGGCCTGTACATGCGGCATTTGCTCTGTTAACATTTTATTACATTTGAAAAACCATATCCTTAATTAATTGTAACACGGCGCGGTAATTTGTTTTTTAGTTTTTGCTCATGCTTCCTTACTTGTACCTAATTTCTGTTTCCAGGGGAAACGTTTCTTGTCTTGATTTATTTCGAACGAATCTGAGCAACTTCCCAGCTCGATTTGTATTATTTCAAAAATAATAAATTTGTTGCTTCAAATCCTGATATTATCGCCCTAGGTACAAAAATACATTATTGCAAGGCAGATCAAAACAAAACAAAACAAATCAAAACAAAACCTTTCATCCTAACGGGATTTTAGTGGCATTTGCGGTTTGGAGCATTTTAATGAAATATAGGTTTTAAATAATTGATAATTGCTAGGCTTTTCTAGATTGCTTTAATGGACTATTACGCTCCTATTTAATTATGTTGCTGCTTCAAACTGACATGTGCTAATCCTTAATTTGCACCCAGACTGTCCCCCGCACAGGTCACAGACCTGTGGGCATGCTTGTTTTAATTGACAGGTTCAGGGGCGGGTTGCCAGTCAGCATGAGCCCGGGGAATATGTGAACAGATTGGATCTCTCTCCAACACCTTCGCACTTTGCACCTTTGCGCTTAAAGGGTGGTCTCCACTGGCTGTGGTAAGCTCTGTGGTAAGCCTTGCGATGGTGCTGTGATGGTGAGAAGTGGGGAGGTCCTGCCTACATGGCCAGTGAACTCGTCATTCCTCTCCACCTACAGAACCAGCACAAACCATTGCAAGGCTTACCGCAGAGATTACCGCAGTCAGTGGAGACCACCCTTAACAAAGATTAGGATCATATCTGATGTGATCATCCAAGGGAGTGCGGGAAGTTAGAGGGCGTTAGCCCAAGATCTTCCACGCTCCCGAGGTCACTAACACATGTACAGACTTCCCCCGAGCTTTGTTCAATATTTATTACACCCTATTAATAAATAAAAAAATAAATATAAATATAAATAAAGTAATAAGAAGTAATTTCAGTTTTTGGTTGACCTACTTGTTGTTTGCGCCAAGGGTGGCATAATTTACATGTTATACACCACCTTGACCAAGTGTGACATACAATGCTGAAGGTATAGGCAGCTACAGCACAGGGGTGTAATAATATCGCTTCCCCCTCCCCCACTATTCCAAGACACAGATGTGGTGAGGCATATGCAAATTTATGGCGGTGAAGCAGTGTGCTTCATGACCAAAACAACTGGCCTTCCTTCCAGCTCCTTAGTTGTCCTTAATGGCTACCATCAGTAGAATCCGCTTGATCTCATCTTTTCAAATACTTTTGTTTTCAAAAATAAAAATATATAACTAAAAAGATAAAAGTACTTATTTAGATGTCCTTGATGTTTACATTCATTGCAATCCCCTTGATCTCATCTGTTCAAATATGATGGTATCTCAAAATCCATCTTTTGCGAATTGTGACTCATTTCTCTGTAACACATCACATTTGATACAGAGTTTGATACACGATGTGGTACACATTTCTTGCTCAAGGAAACGTGTTCTGTTACGATGAACCGTATTTTTAACCTCATTTATTTGCCTTAGGTTTGCCCAAGTTGAGAGCATTGGTGAATACGAATTGCATATTTTCTGGCGACTTTCCCGAGACAAGATACACTACGTTAATCATCCTTCAGCTGTACAGATTGTCCTTTTTTAAGAAATATTTCTTTTTGGCCTCGTACATTGAGTAAATTGTTCTAAATGTGATCTGTTTCAGGAAATTGAGTCACAAGTCGCAAAATTGATATCATTCAAAGTGTTTTATTTACAAGATCTCTTTGTGGGAATGTTTTTATTATTGGAGTGTATAGTCCTTGTGGTTGTATTAATATATTTACGAAATGTCAAGATAGTTAATTAATTATATCAGTGCGTTTCTTAGAGTATCTTATGGAGTATATTTAGCTACTTTAGCTACTAGTAATTGTCCCCCAAGAAATATTGCAAACTTTTTTTTCGAAAGTAGAAATATATAACTAAAAAGATAAAAGTACTTATCATATGTCCTTAGTGTTTACATTCATTGGAATCCCGTTGTTCTCAAGTTTTCAAATATGATGGTATCTCAAAATCCATTTTTTGCGTTTTTCATAAGGTTGACCAATAATGAATACTCTATACTCTAGTCCCCTTGATTGTCAATGTATAACGGTGTCTCTTGGTCACAGGGGTCGCAGGGGTCATCTGCTTGAACTTATCTTTTTTTTCTAAGATTTTATTTCCACTGGGTACAACACCTCAATTGATAGTAGGATGTTCTTGTGGAACCCAGCTTGTGGGAACATGTATTTACATCTCATGCAGAAAAAAGTATATACAGTAATAAATATTTTGGTCTGATATGATTTAGATTTGACTTTGATTTGTAGGGTAACCACTTTCATTACTGTGACCTACATTAGGATATATACAGGGAATTATAATTTTATCTTTACAATTTTATTTTTGAAATAAGAAAAGAAAAGAATGGCATCACAATGTACAAAGCCTTAAAAGAAAATAGTGAAAATAGGTGGGTGCAACTGTATAGTAGTCTAAACGTCCGTGTTGCGTCAAACAGTTCACTAGGTTCACTATTCTTACTTCATGGGTTAGATTGTCAGAATTCATGTACAATTGGCAGCTGTAGAAATTTAGGAAATACTGCTAAATTAGACTGAAAAATGAAGAATACCGGGTATATCTGAGTATATTTGGTATAACGTTGATTCAAAGTATTTTTTTGCAACGTTAAACAACATTTTGAATCTCATTGCAGTCTTAAATGTGGGTTATTTGAGAGGATTGGAGTGGGTGAATTGTACATTTTCCGAAAATATGACCCTCATGCAATAATGGCTTTTGGAGTGCACTTCTTGTGCATCCTGTTTAGACCTGATACGGTCAGGGATTGGGTAATAACATTCATATTACAACGTAGCTTGCCTGTAAATAATGTTATACTGATTACTGAGTGATAGTGTTATGTCCAAGCTAGACACAGTTGACCAGCTATACTGGGAAATGTGTCCCCAGTGAAAATATTTTTTTTAGAATAAAAGGTTGTAAAAAATAAACTTAATATAAACATAATATAAACATAATTATAACAAACACCGTAACTACAGTTACTGTAAATATTCTAGGTTGATATAGTAGTCAAATCTGAAACTTGAATTAAAGTTTTTGAATCTATCTAGCCTGTTGTGCTAAGGTTCCGGTGGATTAATATCCATTGCTCACATAAGCTCATTTTATATATCTCTATATCTGCTTATCTATCTATGTCTATGCATTTCGTTTGCAAAAACTACATGTTGTATGTATTTTATTCAAAGGTACATGATTCGCAGAGGAGAGGGAGGGAGGAGGAGAGTGGAGTAGAAGGGAGGAGTAGAAGGCGGAGATGAAGGAGAAGGAGATGGAGGCGGAGAAGAAGGAGGAAGGAAGGAGAAGGAGGAGAAGGAGGAGAAGGAGGAGAAGGAGGAGTAGGAGAAGGAGGAGAAGGAGGAGAAGGAGGAGAAAGAGGAGAAGGAGGGGAGGAAGGAGGAGGAGAGGAAGAAGGAGGAGAAGGAGAACGAGGACAAAGAGGAGAGGTAGGAGGAGGAGGAGAAGGAGGAGAAGGAGGAGGAGGAGGAGAAGGAGGAGTAGGAGGAGAAGGAGGAGAAGGAGGAGAAAGAGATGGAGGCAGAGAAGAAGGAGATGGAGGCGGAGAAGAAGGAAGAGAGGAAGGAGAAGGAGGAGAAGGAGGAGAAGGAGGAGGAGAAGGAGGAGGAGAAGGAGAAGGAGGAGGAGGAGAAGAAGGAGTAGGAGGAGAAGGAGGAGAGGAAGGAGAAGGAGGAGAAGGAGGAGAAGGAGGAGAAGGAGGAGAAGGAGGAGAAGGAGGAGTAGGAGGAGTAGGAGGAGGAGGAGAGTGGAGGAGACTGGAGGAGGAGAGTGGAGGAGGAGAGTGGAGGAAAATGGAGGAGTAGAAGGGAGGAGTAGAAGGGAGGCGGAGATGAAGGAGAAGGAGATGGAGGCGGGGAAGAAGGAAGAGAGGAAGGAGAAGGAGGAGAAGGAGGACAAAGAGGAGAGGAAGGAGGAGAAGGAGGAGAAAGAGGAGAAGGAGGAGAAGGAGGAGAAAGAGGAGAAGGAGGGGAGGAAAGGGAAGGAGATGGAGGCGGAGAGGAAGGAGGAGAAGGAGGAGAAGGAGGAGAAGGAGGAGAAGGAGGAGAAGGAGGAGAAGGAGGAGAAGGAGGAGAAGGAGGAGAAGGAAGAGAAAGAGGAGAGGAAGGAGGAGAAGGAGGAGAAGGAGGAGAAGGAGGAGAAGGAGGAGAAGGAGGAGAAGGAGGAGAAGGAGGAGAAAGAGGAGAAGGAGGAGAGGGAGGAGAAGGGAGAAGGAGGGAGGAGAAAGACGGAGGAAAGGGAGAATGGAGGAGAAGGAGGTTGGAAAAGGAGATGGTAGGGGAGGAGGTGGAGAAGGAGAAGAAGAAAGGAGAAGAATAAAGAGGAGAAAGAGGAGAAAGAAGAAAAGGAGGAGGGAGGTGGAGTGAAGAGAGGGAAGGGAAGGAGAGAGGAGGAAGGAAGGCAGGGGGATAACATTCTACACCAACAGTCAGAGTGTTCCATCCTTAGGGGACCAATAAACTCTGAGTTATTACAGCACGATCCCATATTAACGGAACTCCCACATCCTGCTGTGTCCCTATGTTAGTTAACTGGATTAGACTCACAAATGAGCCTTTATTCAATGAGTGATTTAGCTTATGGGGGGGGGGGGGTTACCCTGGTTAGGGATAATGAGTAGGACATTGACATGAGTGTTACATAACCCTGGCGGTCTGGAGGGACCGCTGATACACATCATACAGAGGCAGCTGGTAGCAACATGTGTAATATAGTCCTCTTGTACTATACATGATATAGTCAGGTCTTAACCCTTTCAGGCTGTGTCTTACCTTAAAGCCGAAACACCATGGGTATCCATGTATACATTTTCTAAGAGGGTAAATCATAAGTAACACTCCTGCATATGTATTTTATGTAATACTCATCTGATAAGGAAGAAGAGAGCTATTTTACATGGACTTTAATCATAGCAGACACCTTGCATGGTCAGCGCCATTGCTATAAGTCACGTGACTGTGAGTGACGTCACATACCCTCATACCCACAACATAAACAATAGCCTGCAGTGCCTAAATGGACACACTCCTATCTTTCCTCAATTGATTTGAGCCATATTCATATGTAAATGAATGATGCTGTATATAAAAAGGTTAGGCTGGGAAAATATCTGCCATTGACAAATGCAGGGAAAGGTGTTAAAGCTATTGAGGGTTAGGGTGAGGCAGGGGAGAGGGGTGAAAGTGTCAAAACATTGCCGCCGTCGCGGCCATTATTACGCTTATGGCGTCCAGTTTCTGAGTTGCAGGGAGAGATTTGCACTCACAAATTAGGGGTCTCTGGGTGAATTAAGGCATATTTATAATTTGTATATATACTAATATGAATATCCAAACGATCTCACTGTATATGCATCATATAATTATGTATATATCAATGCTTGACATTAATCTGTTGTAAGGTTGATGTTTGTTTACATATACATGTATGTGCCAAGTAGGGTGACCAATCAGACCATGAGGGCCAGTGACGTCACCAATACATGTAAATTGCCACCAGTGGCGCTGTTGTTCACCAATAATATTATGTCTGCCTCCTTGTAAGAGAGGAGGTGACTTCTTTTCTTATGGTTCTGCTTATAAATAATGATACGATTACTATAATATGCTACACAATTACTCATAAGACTATAATGTTTCGGCTATTTAAAACAAAAATCTGAGGATTTGTATATTGTGTTTGGGCTTTAATACATATGGGTCAAGTTTTCAGAAAATGTACAATTAAACTTCGCCAATCCTCTCAAATAACCCAAATTTCAGACAGTTGAACCTAACCAAACAGATTGCTAGAATCAATGTAATGCCAAATATACTCGGATTTACCTAGTATTGACCAAATTGTAGCCTAATTTAGCAGAATTTACTAAATGTGGACAGCTGCCAATTGTACATTTTCTGAAAATCTGACCCATATAAGGACTTCCCATGTGTATGGTTGTGTATTGCCTTATAAGCTATTCAAAGTTGAAGGTCCTGGCCTTTCCAAAATCAGGTCTAAATCGTGCCATTATCAGTGCATCACGAGGTCTAGTGGCTATTGAAGCTGCTGTAAACTTTCTAGTATCATTAATGTTAGCTTCAATTGTTTGCCTTTCAATTGTCACAAGATTTTCTTTTTGGAGTGTTTTCATTTTTGGAGTATCTAGTCAGATGTTATGAAATACATGAACCAAATTTCAGGATAGTGTATTTAATATAGCTATGCATTTCTAAGATCATCCTATGGAGTACGTACGTACATTTACATACTTAACTAGTAATTGTTCACCCCAAAATATTTATTTTTTTCAGAAATAAAAATATCAAACTTAATATATAGAAATACTTATTTAATCTTCTTAATGATTTCCGGGCTTACTGGAAGATCTATTCGTAGATGTATTCGTTCAATTCTGTGAGATTTATTTACTGAATAAAAATTATATATATATATATATATTACTACCATTTGAATCGGCTTGATCTCTTTTCAAATCTCTCAAAATCATTTTTTGCGACTTATGATATGACTCATGTTCCTGAAACGCATCACATATACAACATATATGGGTCAGATTTTCAGAAAATATACAATTGGCAGCTCTACACATTAATTTGAGTAAATTCTGCTAAAGCAGACTACAATTTGGTCAATACTAGGTAAATTCCAATATATTCGGCATTGCATTGATTCTGCCATCTGTTTGGTTAAGTTGAATTGTATTTTGAACTTTATTTTCGTCTGAAATTTGGGTTATTTGGGAGGATTGGTGAAGGTGAATTGTACATTTACTGAAAATCTGACCCATATATGGGTCAGAAATCAGAAAATGTACAATTACATGTCACATGTATTATGTAAACATTTTGTACCAATTTGTAACTTTTCTGTAAATAAGTCAAAAACCTAATCGGCACTCTTCGGGAGACCTAGAATTCTAGACCTGAGCGACCGTATTGTATATTCCATCAGCAATAAAGGATTTTTGAATTTGAATTTGAATTGGCAGCTCTACAATTCTCCTAAATTACTCCTAAAAAGTACTGGGTATATCTAAGTATATTTGGTATCGCATTGTTTTAAAGTATCAGTTCTGTTATGTTAAACTGCGTTTTGGAGCTCATTGTTGTCTTAAATGTGGACTATTTGAGAGAGGATTGGTGAAGACGAATTGTACATTTTCTCAAAATATGACCCGCATACTGGCCTGAGAGACCTCTTCCCATGCAGTGTCAGAAGCTTGAGTCCATGCAGCAAGGAAACCATCCAGGAGGCCGTTATGACTCAGTCCTGTCGTGTTTAGTGCAAACAACCCATTATTTAAACAAAATACTGAAATGTCAGCAGCAAAATACACAAATAATGATAATGTCGAGACGAAGTCATGAATTTGTGATCAACAGAATTGAGAATTTAATTTTTCAGTGTTCAGACCGCCCATTTCTCAGTTCTAAGGACCAAAACGAAAGAACAAAACTGAAAAGAATCTGTTGTTTCACAGACTCTAGTATGGACATATCGTCATATTGGAATAGATGAGATCAAGCTGATTTCAATGATACTTCAGGATTTAGCTTTTTTTCTAGTTAGCTATATTTCTTGATGGACAATAGGGGTGTTGCATTTCTCACTGCGCATGCCTGTCACAGTGCATGCTGGGACGGATTCCGTTAAAGTCTGACATCCAAATATTTAGCAGCATTTTTATCAAAAATTGCAAAAGTGTTTTCACCTATATTCTAGCTTGTATACATGATCAATAAACACCAAATGCATGATGGGAAAGATGAAGTCTTGTGTCATGAAACCATGTAAAAACACATGGATATTGACATTAGAGTACTACTAATATTCCATGCTGAACATGACATGTTTTCTTTAGATATTATACTGTACCATTACTCCCATAATTCCATGCGAATCAATATTCAAAATGGCGGCTATGCAAATCCCCTATTACTAGTAACGTAGTTAAATATACTTGTTAGGATACCTTCAGATAAGCAATGACATATGAGTCAGATTTTCAGAAAATGTACAATTCAACTTCGCCAATCTTCTCAAATAACCCAAATTTCAGACAAAAATAAAGTTCAAAATACAGTTCAGCCTAACCAAACAGATTGCTAGAATCAATACAATGCCAAATATACTCGAATTTACCTAGCATTGACCAAATTGCAGCCTAATTTAGCAGAGTTTACTAAAGGTGTACAGCTGCCAATTGTACATTTTCTGAAAATATGACCCATATATTGAAAACAGTCTTGAAGTTTGGCACATGTATTCATGCTACTAACAGCACTCAACACTAAAAACATCTAAACATTTTGAGTAAGGGTTCTTTATGAATAAATAACCATTCAAAAAAATATCATTTTTGCGACTTGTGACTCATTTTTCTTTTAAACATAGCATGTGATATATTTTTCTTAATTTAGGCTTTTATTTATACTAGGTAAAACAGGTATCCCCTTCTTGGAGTTTTTCACCTGCCCCTAGTTGTTTGGGGTATGTTAATGTACATAGAGGGGACGATGGAGGTTTAACCTTTAGTGGTATTATTATACACGCATTCAATACTGAGGCCCCGACAGCCGCACATTACTTGTAACGTGGTATTGGACTAGTACATTACCAGCACGTTGTCATGGCGACGCAAGTTTGGTGGCGCAAGATTGCCGACGCAAGGTTGCCGACGCAAGTTTGCCGTTTGCGAGGGCTTTCTTTCTCCAACATTTCAACTGTTTCTAGTTATATTCCTCTTGTACGAACACCAGATATGGCAAATTATGTTAATGTATCTTTAATTAAGCATGTTTTGCATGCAAAACTAGGCATTTATAATAATCAACGTATAGGACTCGTTGCCGCACGGAGCGTAAATAAAGGACGAGACCACAGGTCGAGTCCTTTATTTACGCTCCGTGCGGCAACAAGTCCTATAAGTGCTAAGTATGTATAACTAATTTGCCACTCAGATTCTATGATGGAGTGTTATTGGTTAGATTTGAGTCAATTTATGGGTCAGAATTTCAGAAAATGTACAATTGGCAGCTCTACACATTCAGGAAATACTCCTAAATTAGGCTGAAAAATGAAAAATACTCGGTATATCTAAGTATATTTGGTATCGCATTGTTTTAAAGTATCAGATCTGTTAATATGAGGAACTGAATTTTATAGCTCATTTTTCAATTAAATGTTGGTTATTTTAGAGGATTGGTGAAGGTGAATTGTACATTTTATGAAAACCTAACCCTTATGAAGCCATTTTGCCAGTCAGAGCATGTTATATTTCAATCTTGTTTCAGGAAAAAGAGTCACAAGTCACAAAATTGAAATTATTCAGGCATTTATTCGCAATAAAACCTTATTAGTTGTCGTATTATGTTTACTATCATTAGAATCAGCTTCATCTCATGTTTTCAAATCGGATGGTATCTCAAAATCCATTTTTGGCGACTGGTGACCAATTTTTCTGTAACCGATCACATATATGTGGGTCAGATCGTCGGAAAATGCACAATTCACCTTCACCAATCCTCTCAAATAACACAAATTTAAGACGGAAGTTAGATTCAAAATACCGTTCAACATAACCAGACAGATTTATTGAATGAATACTATACAGAATACACTCAGATATACGTACTATTTATCATTTTTCACTCGGATTTAGCAGAACTTGATAGATCTGTAAAACTGTAGATTGTGCATTTTCTGACATCCGACCCATTTATGGGTCAGATTTTCAGAAAATGTACAATTGGCAGATGTACACATTTAGTAAATTCTGTCAAATTAGGCTGCAATTTGGTCAATACTTGGTCAATTCGAGTATATTCGGCATTGCACTGATTATAACAATCTGTTTGGTTAGGTTGAACTGTAATTTGAACTGTATTTTCGTCTAAAATTTGGGTTATTTGAGAAGATTGGCGAAGTTGAATTGTACATTTTCTGAAAATCATACCCATATATAGAGTTTGCCTCCTCTGGTATACATCTTTACATCCATCCAAGCCAAATATACATACCAAGCATACGCAAGGCCTAATATTGATATTCAATAGATAAAGAGACCTGCATATTTGTATTGTGAAGGCTATCGATTATTAAGCCTATTTAGGGCATTATGAATACAGAGTCTGTGCTGGAGTAACACCATAATTGTTTACACTTCCTATTCATGTATTATTCATGGGGAAACGGTAACTTAGTTTCAGATGCTTTGATCTTGGGTCGGGTCTCCAGAAAATGTACAACTTGAATGTGTACAAACTGAAGTTCATTCAGTATGCAGTTCACTGTTATCAGATAGATTTTATTCATCAACCCAATACCAAATATATATTTGGGTCAGATTTTCAGAAAATGTACAATTCACTTTCACCAGACCTCTCAAATAACCCGAACTCCGGACGAAATTAGAGTTCAAAATGCAGTTCAACCTTACCAAACAGATTGCTAGAACTGATGCAATGCTGAATATACTCGAATTTACCTAATATTGACCAAATTGGAGCCTAATTTAGCAAAATTTACTGAATGTGTACAACTGCCAATTGTACATTTTCTGAAAATCTGACCCATATACTCTATGAGATGACCATAGAAATGCATGACAATATTCGATACACTGTCTGGAGATTCGGTACATGTATTCATATCTCGTCCGGCGTTACACATACCGAAAATGAAAACATTCCTACAGAGAGATCTTGTGAGTATAAGACTGAAAAATATCCATTTTCCTGCAACACATCACACTATAGCAGAGTTCAGTAGATGTGTAGATCTGCCGTATGTGGGTCAGATTTTCAGAAAATGTACAATTCAACTTCGCCAATCTTCTCAAATAACCCAAATTTCAGACGAAAATAATGTTCAAAATATAGTTCAACCTAACCAAACAGATTGCTGGAATCAATGCAATGCCGAGTACAGCTGCCAATTGTACATTTTCTAAAAATCTGACCCCTGTACACAGTCTGACACCCAGGCCCACTAATGGAGCTTTTCTCCCGGGAATACTTTAGTCTGCGACTAGCTGTGAGTTCTGACACCTCCCTACTCTTCCATAATTGAAGAGAAATTAAGAGCTTTACATACATATAGAGTCAACTGACTGTAACACTGCTCAGACCAAGAACTAACAGGACACTAGTGCCTATTACAGGTAGGAGGGAAGTGGAGGAGGGAATAGGAGGGGGGAGGAAAAGAAGGAGGGAAGAAGATGGAGGAGGATGGAGGAGGAGGTAAGAGAAGGAGGGAGGAAGAGAAAGAGAAGAAGTGAGGAGAAGGATCTAAGATAAGGAAAGAGGAGAAGAAGGGAGGAGAAGGAGAGAGGAGAAGAAGGGAGGAGAAGAAGGGAGGAGAAGGAGGGAGGAGAAGGAGGGAGGAGAAGGAGGGGGAGAAGGAGTGAGGAGAAGGAGGGAGGAGAGGGAGGGAGGAGAAGTAGGGAGGAGAATGAGGAGGAGAAGGAGGGAGGAGAAGGAGGGAGGAGAAGAGGGGAGGAGAAGGAGGGAGGAGAAGAAGGGAGGAGAAGGAGGGAGGAGAAGAAGAGAGGAGAAGAAGGGAGGAGAAGAAGGGAGGAGAAGAAGGGAGGAGAAGAAGGGAGGAGAAGAAGGGAGAAGGAGGGAGGAGAAGAAGGGAGGAGAAGGAGGGAGAAGAAGGGAGGAGAAGGAGGGAGGAGAAGAAGGGAGGAGAAGGAGGGAGGAGAAGGAGGGAGGAGGAGGGAGGAGGGAGAAGAAGGGAGGAGAAGAAGGGAGAAGAAGGAGGGAGGAGAAGGAGGGAGAAGAAGAAGGGAGGAGAAGGAGGGAGGAGAAGGAGGGAGGAGAAGGAGGGAGGAGAAGGAGGGAGGAGAAGGAGGGAGGAGAAGGAGGGAGGAGAAGGAGGGAGGAGAAGGAGGAGAAGGAGGGAGGAAAAGAAGGGAGAAGACAGAAAGACGGAGGAGTTAAGGAGGAGGGAGGAGAAAGGGAGAGGAAGGAAGGAAGGAGGAGTAAAGAGGACGGGTGAGAGGGAGGGAAGAAGGAGGAGGGAGAAAAGAAGAGATAGCAGGATAGAAGAAAGGGGCAGAAGAAGAAAGAAGGAAAGAGAAAGGAAAACTGTGGACAAACAGAAATATTGACTGTGTCAACAATGTCTGCTCCTACCTGGCGACTGAGTAGAGTAGACATGTAAGATAATGGGTGTGTTGCACGCTATATGATTGCATGGTAACCCACTATTACCTGCCTCATAACTCCCTCATATCATACATGCACTATAACACAATGTTTTGCTTAGCCTGGTCTGATAGACCTCTTACATCCCACTAATGTATGAGTTAATGTGCAACTCTTGTATCATGAACTCACTCCTGGTAGTTGTGTATTTACTATGGTGCTACTAGGCCTTTAAAGCTGCAATACCCACCATTACCATGAAATAGACCAAATTCACTCCTATATATATATGGGTCAGATCGTCAGAAAATGTACAATCCGAGATTCTAATCCGCCTTCAGCAATCCTCGTAAATAACCAAAATTTAAGGCAGAAATGACTTTCAAAATGTAGTTTAACATAATCAAACTGATTGTTTGAATAAAGGCAATATGAAATATACCCAGATATACCAAACATTAGCCATTTTTCAGTCTAATTTAGCAGAATTTACTAAATGTGTACAGCTGCCAATTGTACATTTACTGAAAATCTGACCCATAGCGAGAATGGAACGCGGTGTTTGTAATTGAATTTTTATTGGACGAGATTAATTGCTATTTATTATGTGCCCCTGGCATAGAAAAATATTGATATATAAACCTTTTTTTTTGGTTTTTAATCGTCATGAAGTATTTAAAAGCTAAACGAAAACCCAATTCGAATTCTTATTGTACACATACTATACAAATATTTGATTGCACCCCACTTATTGCACCTCTCAAATGGAATGCGCATAATTATAATAATATGACTTATACACGCATTGCTCTGAGAACAACGTATCCTGAGTGATTTACGCATAGTGCGTACTTCACTAGTGATTTACGTGGGGTTGTCATGGCAATCAATCTGGCTAAGATTACCGGTAAAATTCAAATTTATGACTCAATTTGTTTTTATTTTCCTGATTGAAAGCATGTATAATAAATCTGTTAACTAACTCGTTGCTTTCAGTCGCTTGGAATATTGCACTTGTTGCTATGCAACTCATGCAATATTCACACTCCTTCAACCAACTTGTTAGTTAACCTGTATTTATAGGACCGGATTTATCAATATTCTCCTGCTTTTATATGTTTATACAAGAGTTACTCATATATGACTTATAGGACTGGGTTTATCCATATTTTGCTGCTGTTATATGTTTATTCCAGAGTTACTCTTATTATGACTTATTGGACTGGATTTATCAATATTCTGCTGCTGTTATATGTTTATACAAGAGTTATGAAGAGTGAGGCGAAAGCCCTATTAAAGTTGCCCTCTCAACTATTACGACAAATCATAGCTTATTAACTCATATTATGACTTATAGGACTGGTTTATCAATATTCTGCTGCTCGTATATGTTTATACAAGTGTAGGGGTCCTGATGCCTAAATCAACAAACTGACATAGCCGTTTCTTATGATCGACAAACAATATAGACCCTTTCTTAGAGCGACAAATTGACATGGAATTCTAGAGACAAGGGACAAATGCTCATCCTTAGCGCGGCAAATCAACATTTTAAGGTGTCCTGATGCTTAAAATCGACAAACTGACATAGCCATTTCTTATGATCGACAAATTGACATGGAATTCTGGGGACAAGGGACAAATGCTCATCCTTAGGACAACAAATTGACACAGGACCCCCCCCCCCCCCCATCAGGAGCCCTAAGTGTGACCATGTATGTATGCACATAGAATAGCAGCAGAATATTGATGAATTCAGTCCTATAAATCATTATTTCAGTTAATAAGATATGATTTGTTTTGTCGTAATAGTTAAGAGGGCAACTTTAATAGGGCTTCCGCCTCAGTGTTCATAACTCCGCCTACTTCACATCCAACACACGCGCCACCTGGTTGACAAACAAGAAGACGTAATTCCAACCAAGCCGAGCCGACATCAAGGAAGTGAATTTACTCAAGAAGTTAAATCTGTCAGATCATGCAGCGACCTGATTAAGCTCTGGTTTCTTCCTTTCATTGCGCATGCGTGAGGTCAACATGGCCGTGTTTACATGCGCTTAAATCGTTACGTTACAATTATTGAACCTCGTCACAGGAGCTTTTACATGCTGGCTTCCGGGAAGACATGCTTTATTGATGTTTACATGTGAGCGGCATGTCTTATGGGCCGGGGCGGGGAGATGTGTGCAATAGGGGAGTTGTTTGTTTAGATATCATCATTGTTGGCGAGCCAATTAAGTGAAATAAGAAGGAGTGAGAAGGCAGCTTGGGAAATTAAATGTTTATTTAATTTATAAATAATTTATATAAATAGGTAATAAAATAAGTATAAAAATAGATTTGGTTTTTGGTGTAAAATTGGTAAAAGTTGAAGTGATTATAAATTAAAATTGAAATGATGAGAATTTAAATTAATAATATAAGATAATTAGTAGGAGGAATGAAATGATGGTTATTAGGTGTGGGTTGGTGGGAAATTTGTGTGATCGCTGTGGTGGCAAGAGGTGAAGTGAGTGGAGGTGAGTGTGGGAGTGAGTGGTGCAGCGACCTGTGTGTAGGGGTCGCTGCAACAGGTGGGTGGTGATAGGCTCCCAACAATGCACACGCATTGCATAAAGCTATGCTATACACATTATTTGAGCCGATGGGATGAAGTGGATTCTTATGATGGTAAACATTAGGACATCTAATAAGTATTTTGGTGGTCCTGGGTATGACCATGAAGTGCCTTTCTGTCTCTTTCCTGTGTCTCTCTCTCTTCTTCTCTATCTATATTTCCTGGGTATGATCATAAACTGCCTCCCTCTCAGCTCTCCCGCCCTTGATAAAACACTCTTAAATGTGTTGATAAGGGCGTAAAGCAACCAATCTCACTCATCTAATAAGTATTTGTATATTGAGTTTGAAATGTTAGCCTACAATATACTGTAGGCCTACGGTGATATAGCGGATTTACATATGTCACTGTGTATCTATTGCAGTGCATCCTGGGATGAATTCAGTTCAAATCTGACATACAAATATTTCTAAAGCAACATTTTTATCGAAAAGTATGATCATTTTATTTCTTTCCTTTTATTTTATTTCTTTCTTTTTCAACTTATGTACAATAGGGGAGTTGCATGTTAGTGTTGTTTCTTTGATATGTTAAGTGTGGTCTCCACTGGCTGCGGTAAGCCTTGCGATGGTTTGTTCACAGCACCATCACAAGGCTAACTGCAGAGCTTACCGTAGAAATTACCACAGCCAGTGGAGACCACCCTTTATTATTCTGCTCATATATATGTGATGTGTTTCAGGAAAATTAGTCACAAGTTGCTAAAATGATATTTTTCAAACTCACAGTTAGGATATTTTTGTCGGAATGATCTCAGGATTTTGCGCCTTACAACAGAAAAAATACAAGTACTAAGTTTCAAGCCAATGTATTAAATATATCCTTGTGTTTCTAAGGTCAACCTATGGAGTACATTAATTTTAGTTACATTACTGGATCTCATCTTATCAAATATGACGAGATCACAAAATCCTCTTTTGCGACTTGTGACTCATACTCCTGTGACACATCACAGTATTGATCACATCCTGATGACGTCATCATCTGTACTCATGCATACAGGTGCGTTGTCATAACTCCTCACTCTAATAATTATGAATGAAACAAACGCGACATTTGTCTGATTTATGCTCCATTTTGATGCTAAACATGATAAGACATGTTTGTTCTCTGTTTACATTCAACCTTGCATAATTGATCAATCATGTCAGGCCTGAAAACATAGCATAGATCAGTTCGAATTTTTTAGATTTAAGCAATATAGCTATACAAAGCAATATGAGAGCAGATTTATGCAGTGAAATTTCTCCAATTTTCTTCAAATTAAGAGGAAAATTAGTTTGAAAAAATACAGTTAAACATGAACAAACGCTAAAGTTGATAGGATTGAACGATACTGCGTTTTCTTGTAGTATATTAAACATGATATCAGCCTGAATGAAATGTATATGAAAAATGTGCTTAAAATTGTGTTTTAGGAAAATGAGTCATAAGTCGCAAAATTGATATTTTTCATAATGCTTTTTTTTTTACAATATCCCCTTATTGAAATGTTCTGATATTTAGAAGGTTTGGCATTTATAGTCATATGAATCCATGTAACAAATTTGAGGACATTGTATTAAATATATCCTTGCGTTTTGAAGGCCTTTGTATGGACTATATTTAGTTACTTTAGTGGTAATTACCCATCCAGAAACCCTGCAACATTGGAACCAGCTTGATCTCCTCTTTTCAAATATGACGATATCTCAAAATTCGTATTTTGCGACGTATGGCTCATTTTCCTAAAACGGATCACATATGTTGCACATAAAAAGCATGTGGTTCAGTTGGGTGGAGTTTCCGGAAAATCTACAATCAACATTTCTACATATTTAATGTTTAAGCTATTTTTGATTCAGCTTACATATTTAATGTTTAAGCTATTTTTATTCAGCCTACGCGTTTTGTACCACTTCCAGGCCATGAAGTGATGTTATGCCCATAGGATTACCACTGTGTACATAGATAAGCCCTCTATCCATCGCGCCAGCAAAGGCTGAAAGTTGTTCATAATTGGTCAGCGTTGGCAATATATGGATATGGATATCCTGCGGTCAGAATTTTTCCTGAATTTTGAGGTGATCAAATAATAGTGAACCCCTTTATAATGTGGTTACACGATATATAGTATGAAAGGGAGAACTATTTTGAAAAGATGAGATCAAGCGGATTCTATTGATGGTAAACATTAGAGACATCTGAGAAATGTTTTTATATTTTATGGTTGATATATATGTTTGAAAACAAGTTTGCAATATTTCTGGGTAGGCCCAATAATTTAAAATAAATCTACTCCATATGATGACCTTAGAATCGCAAGAATATATTTGATAGACTGTCTTGATATTTGGTACATGTAAACATATAACTGAAGGCGCTAACACCCCAGATTTTAAAGAAAATGTCTGTTATTAGGGAAAATGCAGAAAATACCGGTTTTTCCCATAGACTTCTATAGTGAACAGTAGTAAATTTCAGAAGTCCCTGAAATAAAAATTAATCCAATGACATACATGTTTTTTCCGGGCTTTTTGGGTTCCCACAGCCATGTTCTGTCTAAATACAAAGTTTTAAACAGTTCCATGATTCAGTCATTTTTTATTAAACACTGGCATTTACCTTTAATTCACCAACATTTGCCATTTTGAGGGTGACCTCACCCATAGTTCTCGATTTAGCCGATGTTGTGTCCCAAAGTCGTCATCTGTACGACCTGTGTAATATTACAGACTTTTCTTCTTTTTTTGCACATATTACGCATAGCCAAAATCCATTACAAAGACACATTTTCCTATTACAGTCTGGATATTCCTATTCCTGGAACAAATAGTTTCATGGCACTGACTATTTCTTCATTACAGAGATCTTTTCACCCATTACAGGGAGTCTTTTCACTATGACAACTCTCCTTTTACCCATGACACATGAGAGTTGGATATGACACTGATCGGATCTTCTCTTTTTGCTCTTTTCCTTTCTGTCATGGATAGACTAGCGCACCTTGATTATTTTTACAATTTAAATAACATTAATATATACAAATAAATGCAATTTATCCACACACAACCACTATTTCTTGGGCATTACCTACAAAACAATTGATAAACTAATTATTCTTTAACAGATTATGAAATGTATCATATAATAACCAACTTTACTTTGGTTGGATTTCTGGTCTATGAGAATAGCCTAAGGGAATTATTGCTAGTCTACTAGCTAATAGTCAAACACCACATAGTAGTATATACAAATGAGGGAGTCCCTCAGGCATTTGAGATCCTTGAGATCTTAATATCTCTTTGGATATTAAGATATCCATAAGTCATGTTGATTATGTGTTGGAATATCTTAGAAAAGGAAAATGATATTTGAAAAAGAAAAATGTTGGATATGCTGGATATTTACTATGACACATTTTTATCCTGACAGTTTTGGGACAAAACAGATATGCTGGATATTTACTATGACACATTTTTATCCTGACAGTTTTGGGACAAAACAGCCGACACCGCATCTTTAAGCCGTAAACTCAGCCAGCGATGTAGAGCATCACTCTGCTGCTAGTGTTAGTGTTGTGGCTAATGAATAATGGGGGAAGCAGCATGTTCAATCATGCATGTCTGTTCACATGAGCGGGTGACGTCACAAAACTCCAGCACACAGCGTTCTCCATGATAGTCGCTACATTAGTACCCCATAACATTATATGCCTGCCTGAACATCCCCCCTTTATGTCCCTTGCTGGAGCAGTAAATAAGCTCTTAAAGCAAGTCTGCTTCCTCCCTCCAGTCATGTCTTCCTCCTCAGTCGCTATTCCTTCAGGAGAACATACCCATAGTCAAGCTGTCTTGCATTGTAAAGCACCTGAATTATAATCAATGATGAAGTTTGGTTTATGTTTTGATAGGGGATTTTAATGTGCCACTGCGCATGTCTACTGCAGTGCATCATGGAATAGATTCTGTTAACATCTGGTATACAAATATTTAGCAACATTTTTATCGAAAATTGCAAGAATGTTTCCACCAATATTACGTTTTTTGTAATTGATCTATGAAACCCAATTGCATGATGGGAAAGATGGCGACCTGTGTTATGAAAACATGTATAATGCATGGATATTAACATGAGAGATATTCCATGCTAGATATAACATGTTTTCCATAGATTTTATACTCTACCATAGATCTAGGTTAACCTCAGCAGTATGTAAAATATTCACTAGCGATTGACCATTAAGGCATGATAAGAATATTATTTTTCATGCATGGTTGAGCAGTAGCAGGAGCAGGAGCAGGAGAAGCAGGAGGAGCAGGAGGAGCAGGAGCAGGAGGAGCAGGAGCAGGAGAAGCAGGAGGAGCAGGAGCAGGGGCAGGAGAAGCAGGAGGAGCAGGAGGAGTAGGAGTAGAAGTAGGAGCAGTAGCAGGAGCAGGCGGACCAGGAGCAGGAGCAAGAGCAGAAGCAAGAGCAGGAGCAGAAGCAAGAAGAGCAAGGGTAGGAGCAGGTGGAGCAGGAGGAGGAGGAGAAGCAAGAGGAGCAAGGGTAGGAGCAAGGAGCAGAAGCAGGAGCAGGAGTAGGAGCAGGAAATTAAGCAGGAGTAGGAGCAGGAACAGGCATAGGAGTAGGACCAGGAGGAACAATAGCAGGAACAAGAGCAAGAGCAGGAGCAGCAGGAGCAGCAGGACCAGGAGTAGGAGCAGAAGCAGGAGCAGAAGCAGGAGTAGGAGTAGGAGGAGCAGAAGCAGGAGCAGGAGTAGGAGCAGGAGCAGGAGCAGGAGCAGCAGGAGCAGGAGCAGCAGGAGCAGAAACATGACCAAGATCAGGGAGCAGGAGGATAAAGGCACATGAGGAATAACCCCTGCCCACCTCTCAATCTGGCCATTGTGTACTGTACCTGAGACTACATATGTAACAGGGCTGACCACACTCCCCAGTGCCTCCCCAGCACCAGCAGGCCCCATGTATGGTCCATAGACTACGGCTGCACGCCCATATCCTTGCTGGTAAATAATATATCCACACTGTGGCAAGGCAATGAATATCAGATTCCCTCTACACTGTCAGAAACAATGGGGCTTGTGTTTTGTGAAAGAGAGATGAAAGCTCGTCTGGTTGGTTCTATTGATATTTATTTTACAGCATTATAGGGCGACTCCACTAGAGAGAAATACGGCGCCGACAAATTTTGTTGTTGCCCACTAACATCAGTTCAGTTTGCAATGAAAACGCAAATGGAGGAGTGTCAGATGTGTTGCCACATTCTCTGGGAACTGTTGTTTCTGTATGGATACTTGTTGCAACAAATTAGTGGGGAATAACAAAACTTGTCAGCGCCGTTTTTCTCTCTAGTGGAGCCGCCCCCCAAAAAATGTCCCTCTGTAGGATTTGTAATAGGGGATTAGCATGTCTCAAGATGCATGTGTATTACATTGCATGCTGGGATGGATTCAGTTCAAATTTGCCACACAAATATTTAGCAACATTTCTATCGAAAAATGCATAGATATTTTCTCTAATATCACAGCTTGTGTAGATCTATGATCTATAAAAACCTAATGCATGATGGGAAAAATCAAGTCATGCTTCATGGAAACACGGACTTGTAATGTAATTACAAGTCCGTGATGGAAACATGAAATACATGACTATTTACATGAGATCACTGTTAAATATTCCATGCTGAACGTAGCATTTTTTTTTTTTTTTTATTTTTTTAAAGAAATTTTTTACAAAAGTTTTTACACTGACATACAACTGCCATAATGGACAATGCCATGCGAATTGAGATTCAAGATGGTGGACATCCCCTACTATTGAGTCTTGGTATAAGTATTACTTATTTATGTGATTTCAAATGCGTGATTTGGCAGTGCATTCTGAAAAGTTAAATCACATATGTGATCCGTTTTAGGAAAATGAGTCATAAGTCGCAAAATATGGATTTTGAGATACCACCATATTTGAAAAGAGGAGATCAGGCTGATTCCAATGATAGTAAACACTAGGACACCTAATAAGTATTTCTATATTTTAAGTTTGATATTTTTATTTTTGAAAAAAAAAAGTTTGCAATGTTTCTGGAGTGGTAATTACCAGTAAAGTAACTAAATATACTCCATATAAGGCTTTCAAAACGCAAAGATATATTTGATACAATGTCCTGGAATTTGTTACATGGGCTTATATGAACATAACTGCTAAACCCTATAAAAATCAGAACATTTCAGTAACGAGATCTTGTGAATAAATCACTTTGAAAAATATCAATTTTGCGACTTATGGCTCATTTCCCTGAAACACATCACATATCATGAATACTAATGGGCTGTCATGGTAGCATGTGACTCAAATAACGCAATCTGGTTGGTTTATGATGTTGCACTGTTAGCGATGATTTCCAAACACATTTGGTTATCAACTCTGAAAGTTTTCAGATAGTTATACGATAATATAGCAATAAGAACAGTGTAAGTAAACTAAATACTAGATGAATTGACAAATCAGTATGTAATAAATACCCAATGGCACTCTGTTTAATTTGTAACTGATCACAACGTAGGGTCAAATTGCCCTTTGGGGTTTTATGTGATTTGACCCTGCGTCAAGATCAATTACAAAACTCTGTCATGTATTTTGGGTATATGGGTCAGAATTTCAGAAAATGTACAATTCACCTTCAATTTATAGAGCTGCTGATTGTACATTTTCTGAAAATCTGACCCATACATATTTACTAACTCATCAACCTCATGTCAAACCTCAAAAAAGGGGCTTTTGCCTATTTACCTCTAGCTACATTTTGCCCCTAGGATTTGATGCTTTTACTGCAGCCAAGTACATGCAAGTTTTAGAGTGTTGCCTATAAGCATTACTTATACATTCATGTCGCTAGTCTTAGCTCAGCTTGAAGCAGCGGACAATGAACCCTGGGGTCATATTTACCCTTGTCTGCCTCATGCGAGGTGTTAAGGAATGGAAGCTCAGTTTCTCCCAGTATCCTACAAGCCATGAATAAGTACTTAACCATTTATATGTGCAAATATCACCTGCCACAAGTGTTAGAGCGGCATTGTCAGATATGATGACAAAAACATCCTTCCAAATTTGTTTCTTATTTAGTATTTTTATACAGCCAATCTTCTGTAAAATGACAGTTGAACATAGGTAGGAAAAGCCCTAACCTTGGGTCATTTAGGTGGCATTTTATGATTTTAAGTGCCATTAAACGTCGCCTACTTGATATGTGCTATTATGACCTGGCTTAGAGGGGAGATGATTAAATCTAAGACAGGAGGAACTTCCCCCCAAATTGGGTCAATGGAGCCAAGCCCAGCTGTTTTTTTGAGGATGTGAACTGATTAACAGGGACTAATGCACCGTGTACAATGAATGTTATTAACAATCGATGTCATGCACATATGCAAAGGTCATCTCAAAACTGCAGAGTGTAATTATTAGGGCGGTAAGATCAGTATATAATAATAATATCAATGGATTATCTATTGCTGATATGAGAAATGAGCTTCGAATAGACACATTGCAGAAGAGAGGAGACATTGCAATTCTAGGTTTAATGTTCGCAATGAAAGAGATACCTGAAAGAATACAAATAATGCCCAGAGGTACACGGTTAGCTAGAGGTATGAATTTAATACAG
This sequence comes from Sthenelais limicola, assembly GCA_942159475.1. NCBI lineage: Eukaryota > Metazoa > Annelida > Polychaeta > Phyllodocida > Sigalionidae > Sthenelais > Sthenelais limicola. The sequence continues at coordinate 19,204,366 of OW804096.1, read as the reverse complement.
CCACTGGCTAGATCAGAAAAATTAAATTGTTCACCACACATTCAGGGTCCAAAAATATGGAATAAGTTAACCCCTGAAAACAAAAACAAGACCTGGGACAGTTTGAAAAGTTTTCTGAAAGGTAATGAGCTCTGGAGGAACTGATGACAGATTACTAAAAGATTGTACTATAGTATATGTGTATAATGTATGAACCTGATCAGGAAGTAATTTTGTAAGGTTACAGAAGGTGCATAGTGACCTCGATATGTTTTATCTGCGAACTTCACTATATATTGTTTTTAATGGCCACAAAAAAATGTAGAAATATGGATGATGTGTACAAGTGCAAACATTTATTATAATGATACCATCAAGTAAAATAATAATCAGTCGGATGATAGTAATGAACCTTGGCCGGGAGTGTCCCACCAAAGGACGAATGATGAAATATATGTAATAGTAATTTAGTATGTTGTGAACACTGATGATAGAGTGTAGCATATTGTATGGCGAATCAAAATAGTTGAATAGTGACATAGAGGTAATTATAAAATGTATATGAATTAATGTTAAAATTCTGTATGTATAGTAAGAACTAGATTTTTCAGATTGGCAAATGAGAATTATTGCATATGATGTAAAACTTTGACCAATAAAATTTATTAAAAAGAAAAATGAGGATAATGGACTCACGAGAATAATTCAATGCAGAATAACCACAGTCTTCTGCCAACTGCTGTGTCTAACTACCCTAGGCATATGTATCAAAACTACTCAAAATCAAGTCTAAGTTAAAGAATATAGAATCGAGCAAGGTGAGAAAAAAAGTGAAAATTAAGGGTGAAAATAAAGTATAATTAGTTCAGATGGGTTTGTTTGGGTTGGTATGGACAGCTTGAAGATATAGCATCACCTTGGATGAGTGCGGAGTTGTTAAGGAAGCGTGAAGATACTGCTTACCATTGGACTAGATTTTAGTCAGTCTTTGTGTTTCGAGTTGTATTTGATTGTGTTTGAGGAGTGTCTTGAATTGTTTGTATGAGTGAGTGCTTTTTGTACTCATATTATGATTCATAGAACTGAATGTATCAATATTTGTGAACTCATCAATATTCTGCTGCTGTTGTATGTTTATACAAGAATAACTCATATTATGACTTATAGGACTGGATTTATCAATATTCTGCTGCTGTTGTATGTTTATAGAAGAGTTATTCATATTATGACTTATAGCACTGAATTTATCAATATTCTGCTGCTGTTGAATGTTAATGAATGTTAATACAAGAATAACTCATATTATGACTTATAGGACTGGATTTATCAATATTCTGCTGCTGGTATATATTTATACAAGAGTTACTCATATTATGACTTATAGGACTGGATTTATCAATATTCTGCTGCTGTTGTATGTTTATACAAGTGTTATTCATATTATGACTTATAGGACTGGATTTATCAATATTAGAATTAGAATTTGGGTTTATCAATATTAGAATTTGAAGTAGAATTGGTCAACCAAAAACAGCCACCGGTAAGTGATAATAGGTTAAGTCACCATTGGAAAGGATTCGGGTGGGTCCTCCTAATACCAATAAGGACCAATAAGGACGTTTTTGAAGCACTGTAGCAAAAACAGCACTACAAAATCCTCTCAATGTTGATAAATTGACTTTTATAGATGGAAAAATAGAAAAAATGGATGAAAAAGCAGAAAATATTTCTTTTTTTGTGTATGTTAACCGAGAGTGAAGCTTTAACACATTATTACACCCCTGTGCTGTTGCTTCCTATACCTACAGCATTGTATGTCACACTTGGTCAAAGTGGTGCATAACATGTGAGTTATGTCACCCTGGGGACATACAACAAGTAGGTCCGCCCAAAACGTAAATTACTTCTTTTTTTTTTAATTATTTATGTTTTTTATTTATTAATGGGGTGTAATAAATATGGAACAAAGCTTGGGTGAAGTCTGTACACTTGTTATTGACCTCGGGAGCACAGAAGATCTCGGGCTAACGCCCTCTAACTTCCCGCGCTCCCTCGGTCAATAACAAGTGTACAGACTTCCCCCTTGCTAGGTTCCATCTATTGATTCAACACATCGCTCACAATCTCCTTCCATTCTGTGTTAATAACTTTACTGAGGCCTTGGGTGTATAATTGTAAGTGACCAGTGGCCAGATGGTGGAGCTGGTCTGGTGTGTCCTGCATATAGCAGTGTTAGGTATGCATACCGGGGCGTATTCATGACGTCACGCGGGCAATGAACTCTGGGGTCATGTTTAGTCTTGCCTTGTATTCCTACTGCAAGGTGGTTAGGCTCAGTTGAATCTTTCAGTGAATATGTAATGTGTTCCAGGAAAATAAGTCACAAGTCGCAAAATTCCTATTTTTCAAAGTGTTTCATTCACAAGATGTCTTTGTGAGAATATTTTTGGGGCGCTTAACGCTGCCTATAGCATGAACATATGTACCAATATTGCAGACAGTATATTGAATATATTCATGCATTACTATGCTAATCTTATAGAGTACATTTAACTACCCCCAAGAAATAGTGCAAAGTTTTTTTTTCACAAATAAAAATATCAAACTTAAAATATAGACTTATTAGATTATTAGACTGTTTACTATCATTGGATTCGTCTTGATCTTATCTTTTCAAATATGGTGCTATCTCAAAATCCATATTTTGCGACTTATGACACATTTTCCTAAAACGGATCACATATTTTATAGCTGTATTCTTAAGGTCAATCGATCAAAAACTGAAGATTTTTATTTTCATTCATTTCCAACCAATCTGAAAATCATTTGTGATGTGTTACTCGTGTTACAATGATAGTAAACAGTAGGACATCTAATAAGTATTTCTATATATTAAGTTTGATATTTTTATTTTTGAAAGGAAACGTTTGCAATATTTCTTGGTGGACATCTACTAGTAAAGTAATTAAATATACTCTAGAAGATGACCTTAGAAATGCAGGGATATAATATTACATTGTCTTGACATTTGGTTTATATAGTTTAGCGCTGCTTTCCTTTATACGGAAGGGGGAAGGGGTGAGATTGAAGGGGAGGAAAGGCCCTAACCTTGGGTCATTTAGGTGGCATTTTATGATTTTAAGTGCCATTAAACGTCGCCTACTTGATATGTGCTATTATGACCTGGCTTAGAGGGGAGATGATTAAATCTAAGACAGGAGGAACTTCCCCCCAAATTGGGTCGATGGAGCCAAGCCCAGCTGTTCTTTTGAGGATGTGAACTGATTAACAGGGACTAATGAAACATGCCTTCTTCCACAACTCCACATCAGAGAGAAATCCCCGCTCTATAATTACCCTGCCTACCCTAAACGATACCACGATCGGGGGTTTACATACTGCAAATGAGTGAATACATGCCATTGTATTTTGTTGAATGGATCCACGCATGAAAATATGACCCTAAGTCTAAGAAGCATTCTTATTAGTTGACGTTACACTTGCTCATGACGTCACGCCTATTCGTGACGTCATATGCCGTCTGTGCCGTTGTTGATTAGCCAATCAGATATATGGGTCAGATTTTTAGAAAATGTACAATTGGCAGCTGTACACATTTAGTAAATTCTGCAAAATTAGGCTGAAATTTGGTCAATACTAGGTAAATTCGAGAATATTTGGCATTCCATTGATTCTAGCAATCTGTTTGGTAAAGTTGAACTGTATTTTGAACTTTATTTTTGTCTCAAATTTGGGTTACTTGAGAGGATTGGCAAAGTTGAATTGTATATTTTCTGAAAATCTGACCCATATGCTTGTCTAGCGCTTTGGTATCAAAAATCAATAAACTGGTAACACATAATCTCTCAGGAAGGTTCTAAATTGAGAGTCAGTGGAAACTAATTGTAATTTCTCCAGTTAGCCCACCTCCACAGACTTGAATCCCAACTCTCTTGAGAACCAAATTTAAGTCCTCTCAAAATCTCCTGGATTCTGAATTCTGTCTGAAATCTAGCCCAAGGTATTCACAGGCTGGCAATCGGGGATTTGCATGTGCCACTGCGCATGTCTGTTACAGTGCATCCTGGGATAGATTCTGTTCAAATCTGACATAAAAATATTGGCAACATTTTTATCAAAAAATGGAAGGATCTCATCAGCAATATCATAGCTTGTGCAAATGATCTATGAAAACCAAATGCATGATGGGAAAGATGGAGGCTTGTGTTATAGAAACATTCATAACACATGGATATTTACATTGGATCAGAGATACATATCCCATGCTATACATGACATCTTTTCTTAAGATTTTGCACTGTACCATTAGTCCCATAATTCCATGCAAATCAAGATTCAAAATGGCGGCTATGCAAGTCTGCTATTGGTGTTCTGCGCATGTCTGAATTGTCACTGGGCATGCGCAGAACACAGGGTGAGCTGTGGCTCCTGACATCTCCGTACAAAGAGTGAGGCCTAGGAAGGATAGCTGAAAATACCTTGTTCACAAAGGTCTTGATAAATTGACACCAAACCAGTTAAAAGGGCAGGGATATAAACACTTGAGAGACATACCATCCCCAGACAGACTTTTTGTAATTTCGCTGAGACTTCAAATCTATAGATGTGAGCCTCATGGTACAGTACCTGATCAATTGTATAGTTGTAAGCCTCATATTATAGCAAATATGATATGATGTAACAAGGTTGATTTCTAGTTTACTAGTTTTCTTAGCCCACAAGTTATTTTCGACCAGAAAAAAAAAAAAAAAAAAAGATTATTCTATTCTATTCTATTCTATTCTATATCCCTGATGGAAAAAAACTAGTGGGCATCGTCTACAGTAAGTCAGACACTATCCGAGTTACATCCTATTCTTATACCACAATTTCATTTTTTTGCTTAAAATATAGAAATACTTATTAGATGTTTTTGTTTTTTGGGTTTTTTTTTTTAAGATTTTATTTAAACTTGGTTACCGACTCCCCTTTTCGGGGTTAGTTCTGTCGGGCCAAGATGCAATCGATTTGATACATAGTTAATGGTGTTTTATCTTATATATATATATATACAGAGTGGAGATATACTAAACATGTAACGATCAATAGTCATACTTTCTTTGGAATTGGCTTGATCTCATCTTTTCAAATATCTCAAAAGTCATTTTGTGCAACACATCCCATATTGGATAGTGTTCAAGTTATTATTATGGAAATAAAAAAAACAGGAAAAATATTTTGGGATCAATTTAGTTGGGAATGCAGCTTAAAGGGCCTAGTCCACCAAACCGATTTTCATGAGATTCTCACAGAATTTAGTGGAAATAAGTCCTCTGTGGCGCAAAATCACATGAGAATCGGTTTAGTGGACTAGGCCCTTTAATGGTAGCTGAGGGTGCAGCTTTAATGCCTTGTAAATAAACCTGTTTATGGCTGAATGTATTAAGGTTATAAGTGTGGTGAGTTAGGTTTGTCCGCTCGCTGCAGTGCTACCCGGGCATGTTCTAAACATGATCCGGGTATCAGCTGACACAGCCGGGTAATAGCCGGACTTGTCCGGAAGGTATTGGATCAGTGTATTTATATAACAGGTGGCGCTGTGTGCCTGTGAGGCTCTTGTTTATGGTATTTTACAGTATTGGTCTCATTTGTTTGCACTTGTTCTTATGTTTAAACACCCAGTAGAATCGGGTTGTTTCTTATTTAAAGGGTTATTCTGCTATTGTATATACGCAACTCTATACTGCGTTATTAGAGTGCCCTGGACTTGTGTGATTATAATTGGTAATAAACAGGAGACTGCTAGCAAGGACTATTAGATCTGGGTTTAGTGTTGTTACTCGAACTGCGATCACGAACCGGCCGGGTAATTCACTACAATTTGGTGCCGTGACCACTAGTTTTTGCTGGAGGTGGGGTGAGACTCGCCAAACTTATGTTTGGAAGAGGAAGAGGACGGGTCCAGTATGAAGACGAAACTGGTAGACCGAATTGGTTATCATCTGGATATAAAATGGTAGATTGGACTGACTATGATGAAGTCAGGGATAATCTGGAGGTGGTTGTGGAATCTGGTGGAGCTACTGCTATGGTTCATTCAACTCCTCCTGCAGTCTATAGGACAGCCGGGCGAGGTAGGGGTGCCTCCCGGGTAGGTTTAACACCTGGCCCTGGTTTTGATAAAGTGGTTGGTCAACGCAAAAAGCAACCTGGACCTATAGTTCCTCCATGTTCTCCGCCTCTAGAGAAGCCGGCTTGGTTTGATGAAGAAGAGCAGGATTTGACCCGGATGTGGAGAAATGATGTGTTGAGGGGAGCGGGTAGGCGGATGACTTTTGACAAAATGGACACTCTTATTGGCTCGCAGCGTCGACGCATTGATGGAATGAATGAATCGGTTGCTATTTCGGCTAGACATAGTCGAGATGCGCTAGAAGCTGCTGCTAGGACAGCAAAGGATCTAGCTAAGGTACAGGAGGAGGATAGAGAGTTACGACAGGTTATCCAAGATCAGGCAGATAGAATGGAGGAACTGGTTAAAGAGTTGAAGGCAGCTAAGGAGTGTGATTCACCCGCTAGCCGGGGAAATTACAGTAGCACTCCATATAGGAAGCCTCCCCAGTTGTCTGATAATACCTATGCCCGTATCATGGGTGAGTTACCCGAATTTGGTCAGTCTCGCCGGTGTGGAAATGTAGAGGTTAATCGGGGCGGGTCACGGGACCCCGAGAAGAAGGAAGTAGTGTTGTATAATAAAAGGGGCGATACTGATTCTGGTCGAGTAACCGCTCTTCCGGATAATACCGTCGGTGCTGATGAAAACCCGGGCGAGAGTGGTAATCCAGTGGCGAGGCGTAATATGCGTCGCTCTATGGACCCGGCAGCTGCTTATGACCCGGTGCAGAGTAAAGTACCGTATGGTAAACCTGGTCGTAACATGAGTAAACCGGAATTAAGACCCAAACCATTGAATTTTCCGATATGGGATGGTAAGAAGGATTGGCGGGAATACCATCGGTCAACCTTATCGGTCGCCAGAGCCATGAATTGGGATGATGACACTTATAAAGTGCAATTAATGGCTGCGGTGTCCGATCACATGCCGAATATAGCGGATTTAAAAGCTGATAAGTATACACTGGATGAAGTATTTGATATGATGGATTATGAATACGAAAATGAGAAACCGGCTGATACCAGGCAGAGGGAATTCTTTGCTCTGCGTCAGACGGCTAATCAAAGTCCTTCAAACTTTGCTCAACTGGTGTCGCTAAAGGCTTTATACGCATTTGGTGAATGGGATTCGACATTGCATTCCATGGCCATCAAAGTATTCCTAGATGGTTTGATGGATCCGGAAATGGCGAAATATGTGGCGCTACAAAATCCTAAAAATGTAGTGTTAGCGGGTGCTAGTGCCACTAGATACCGGGATGTTTGTAAGGAAACTACTAGATTAGTTCCAATATCAACCATGGAAGTTGGATTGGGCCAATCACAATCTAGGGAGTTGGCTATAGTAGAGGCTACAGGAGCAACGGGTGTCTCTACTGATTCGGCTGATTTCTTTGAATTTAAAGCTTGGCAAGCTAGAAATAAAGGAAATGGAGAAAACAAGGGGAATGGAGAAAATAGAAATAAACCGTTTGTGAAGAAATTTCCATACAAAAGTGGTGCTACGGGTGGTAAGCCTCCACCTATGTGTTATTTTTGTAGAGAGGAAGGCCACTTGTTCCGACAATGTCAGAAGCAAGTTCAGCACCTTGCAGCTATGGAAGGGGTGGTCCGGTTTATGGCCAAGTTAAAGGAGAAGGAAGAGGCGGAAAACGCGCTAGGGCCTTCCAAGCAGGCGTAGGAAGTGCCCGGTCGAGTTATATGCACGCCATACCTGGTCATATAGTGAAGGCGGAGTTGGCCGGCGGGGAGCAGGAGGTATGCCCCGGGAAGCTAGGGGACGCCCGACGGGAAAGTTCTCGGGGAACGAGTCATACAGATCGTTCTTTACAATGGTCAGTTCTGGTGCTATGCTCGGCTGTGAGCGTCCGGGGTGGAGACCCGGGCTATTCTTGTGTACCCGGACAAATTTTGAGGTTTGAAAGTGGCTGTTGGGGTACTAGGTTACACAAGATTATGGCATGTGACCTTCAGGACTATGGCATACAAATCTCTGATCTGCATTGTCCCAGAATAGAGGAGAGGTGGTATGTGAGTGTAACTGTAGGGAATGTAACCGGACAGTTTTTGGTAGACTGGGGTGCTCAATGCACACTGATTAAGAAATGTGTATTTGACCAGCTGTCAGTAAGACCTCACTTGATACCGTGTAGAGTGACGTGTTATGCTGGCACCGGACATAACCTGGTTACACATGGTTGCATAAGAGTTGCATTAGGAGTAGGTGATCAATGGTTTGCTCTCAACTGTCTGGTTGTGAGTGGTTTAGTCGGTGTAGAGGCCGGAATACTGGGTATGGATTTTATATTTTTGCACCAGTGTAATTCAGACTGGTCGGGCAAATTCACCTTGGAAGATGGTGAACACACTGTAGCGTGCAGACCATTGCAAAGTGGATCTCTGGTAGTGAATAGGACAGAGAGTGTTTTCGTGGACGCTTTCTCTTCTGTTTGCTCAGGTGGAGTTCTTGGGTCCCCCGGTGGAGGCCAGATCTTTGCCCCAAACGGCTCTGAATTGGGAAGTTTCCTGGAATATAATGATCCGGTTATGGAAACACAAATCGGAAATACGTTATTGGTAACTAACCCGACGGGAGAACCAATACTGGTTGAACTACATACGGCTATAGAGGGAGAGTTGGCTAATGAAAAATATTCACCTATCGTGGATGTGGAATTACTCGAACCGGAGGTCCCAATGCCTCTTGGTGAGAGTTGTCCCCTGGAGAAGTTGGTGATAGGGTCAGATTTGGTCAGGGCGGTTGATCGAGGAAGACTGTTGAAATTATTGCTGTCCTATAAGGATTGTTTTCGGTTACCGGGTGAAATATTGGGTCATACTAATGTAGTAACGCACCGGGTTGACACTGGAGATGCAGCTCCAATTAAGTCCGGTTGCAGAAGGTTACCGCCGGCTAAGCGGGAGGCGGCGGAAAAACAAATACAGGATATGCTCGATAAAGGCGTAATTGAAGAGAGTAATAGTCCTTGGGGGGCTGGTATTGTGATTGTGAAGAAGAAAGATGGTACTGACAGGTTTTGTGTAGACTATAGGCCATTAAATGCCGTCACAAAGAAGGACTCATTCCCTCTTCCCAGAATTGATGAATGTATCGATGCATTGGGAGGCAATAAATGGTTTGTCACACTGGATCTGGAAAGTGGGTATTGGCAAATTGCTATGGATCCAGCTAGCCGGGAGAAGACCGCTTTTGTCTCCTCTATGGGCTTGTATCAATTTAAGGTTATGAGCTTTGGCTTATGTAATGCCCCGGCTACCTTTGAGCGCATGATGGAACAAATGCTGTCGGGTCTGCGCTGGAAGGTTTGCTTGGTGTATTTGGATGATATAATTATATTTGGTAGAACCCTGGATGAAACTTTGGAAAATACTGAATTAGTCTTGCAGAGACTTAGGTCTTATGGGCTAAAATTGAAACCCAAGAAGTGTGAATTCTTTAAACTGGAAGTGCAATACCTGGGCCGGATAGTGTCTGAAGGGGGGATCCGGCCAGACCCCTCTAAGTTAGACCGGGTCCGGGAGTGGCCAGTGCCCTCTACTGTACGAGAGGTATGTCAGTTTCTAGGGTTTGCATCTTACTATAGGGAATTTATGCCTAAGTTCTCTGAGATTGCTGAACCTATTCAAGCTCTGGTGATAGGAGCTAATTCAAAGACAAAAGGGGTAGTTTTTGATGAAAAATGTCTCGAGGCATTTGGTCGTTTAAAAGAATTGTTGACTAAAGCTCCTGTCCTGGGATACCCGCAGCCGGCTGGTACTATAATCCTGGATACAGATGCCAGTGGATTTGGTATGGCCGGAGTTTTATCTCAGATTCAGGAGGGTAAAGAGGTTGTACTCAGCTATGCAAGTAATAGTCTGAGCCGAGCTCAGCGGAATTATTGTGCTACAAAAAGGGAGTTGTTGGCTGTGCTAACGTATTTGGGTAAATTCCAACACTACATCATAGGGAGGGAAGACTTCGTTCTTAGAACGGATCATGCCTCGTTACGATGGTTGATGACCTTTAAGGACCCATCTGGTATGTTGGCTCGGTGGTTAACTACCCTTCAACACTATGGTATTTCAGCTAAACAGATTTCTCACCGTGCCGGGAAGAATCATTCGAATGCTGATGCATTATCGAGATTACCTGTCCGGAAATGCCCGCGAGAAGATTGCCCTGACTGCGGTGAGCATGATGCGGTTATAGCTGTGATGACAATGGAGTATGAGATATTTGCGCAATTGGCTGGTGATCGGTTGAGACAGGCACAAGCTGAGGATGTTATTTTGAAGAGGATAGTAGCCTTGCTGGAAAGCAATGCCCCTTGCCCGGAGAAAAAAGACCTGTTGGCTGAGGATGATGAATATTGCTTCTATGCTAAGCTGCTGCCTAAAATGGAGTTGGTAAATGGTTTATTGTGTGTGAAATGGGAAAGTGACAATGGTGTGGTGTATACAAGAGCGGCTGTTCCATTCTGCTTGAGGAAGGAGTTGTTTCAGACTTTGCACGGGAACAAGCTCTCAGTCCACTTTGGTGAATTCAAGACATACCAGGCGGCGTTAAAGAAATTTATCTGGCCCCGGATGAACTTGGATATAGCTGACTGGGTAAGAGGCTGTGAAGCTTGCGCTTCTTGCAAAAGCAGGGGTGGTAAAGGCATTACTCCACTGAGAAAGGAATTGCATGGAGTGCGTTGGAGCCGGGTCGCTTTGGATATAATTGGTCCATTTAAAAAGACTCCGAGAGGTAATGTCTGTGTAATGGTGGTAACCGATTACTTCTCAAAATGGGCTGAGGCATATCCCTTGCCTGATCATACTGCGGCAACTTGTGCTATGGCATTGTTCACTGAGTGGATATTGAGGTATGGACCGCCTGTGTCTCTGCAGACAGATGGAGCTCCGGAATTCCGGTCAGCTCTGTTGAAGGAATTGTTGGAAATGTTGGATATTGAGAAGCTGATGACTCTTCCCTATAGACCGATGGCGAATGGACAGGTGGAGAGATTTAATAGGGTCTTGGTAGAGCAGCTCTCTTGCTTAACGGAGTACGATGATGTAAACTGGGATCTGCTGGTACCCTGTATTGCCCATGCATATAGGGGTGCGGTACATAAAAGCACATATTGCACGCCGAATAGTGTTGTGTTTGGTACTGAGCTGGTTACTCCGGCTGATATCATATACGGCACATTAACCGGAGATGTTGACTTTCCCTGCCACACTGCATTTGTGGAGGAGATAAGGCAACTGTTGAGGAAGGGGCATAAATTTGTTAGAGAACGGTTGGGTCATGCTGCAGTTTATCAGAAAAGATATTTTGATAGACGGGCTAGACCCCGGGTGTTTCAGGCTGGTGATATGGTATGGCGCTATGCAACACCATTAGCACAAAAGAAATATGGACCCAAATGGGATGGCCCGTTTGAGGTGGTAAGGAGAGTTCAAGGGTGTACTTATGAATTAAGAACAACAGATGGTCTTCTTCGATGGAATGGTAATTTATTGAAGAAAGCTTTCAATTCAGATGGTAAACCGGTCCAAGTAACCAACTTGCACCGGGCCCCGGAGTATCAGAAACAACTGGTTGCCGGGAGAGACATTATCCGAGTTGCCCCAGACGGGAAGGTAATGCCGGGTACTGAAGCTCCTGAGGTTACTCCGGGCGACCGAATTGTTCATCATGTAAAAAGGCGTGGCCGGCCACCCAAAGCTAAGGCTGTAGCAGTGGGGGATAAACCGCCTCTACCCGCTGCACCGTCTTCGGGTGAGTCGAGCTCAGAAAGTGATGTAGAAGAAGTAAATCTGGTTTCTGATGTCGATAAGGTATTACCTAAGGCTCTGGACAAATTGGTTAAATCAGAGTATTTACTAAAGCGTCCTCAGAGAAATGTTAGACAGCCTGATAGATTGGGATTCAAATAAGGTTTATTGTTTCGTCGACTGGTGCTAAAAAATGACACAACGAGAAGTACATTGGTTGATACATGGAAAATGTTTACGGTAGACACTTTTCTGTGCTAAATACAGGTAGCTATACGTGGATACTTCATGTGCATTCTTTTCTGGCATCTAATTATTTGATCATGGTGTAGTATCTTCCATACACGCCTGTTTGTATGTCAAGTGGGATTAAATCAACCTGTTGGGTGTCAGGACTGAATGGCTTGATTAAGATGGTTCTTATGGCCATGCTCGGTGGCCCGGTTATATGGATAACTTAACTTGGAGTTGGCGGGTGCATTTGTAGGTCGCCACGAGGGGGCTACGGTTGAAACCAACTCGGTGACAGGGAGAGAGTACTATTTTTAGATGTGTCCCAGCGTTCTGATTGGAGGTTGGCGCATCGAGGTCAGAGGACGGAGCGTGAGTCGGCAGTCAGTGGCAGAGTAACGTTCAGGACACACGTGTATGGTGTCTCTCTAGAAACTGAATCTAACCTTGCCCCAGATAAAGTAAAGTTTGTCCCTTTTGGTTGTGTGTACAGATACAAGGTACATTGCAGATTTATATTGGTGATTCTCATGGCTGACGCCGAGGTCGACATGGAGGTTGAAAGTGGTGATACTGGTGGTGGCGATATCACCCCAGTCGAGGAGACAGTGGTAACGGCTCAGGCTGAGGGTCGTGAATCCGGTCAAGAGCAGAAGGATAGGAAGGAAACTGGACATACCTCCCGGTCTAAGGAGAAGAAGGAGAACAGAGACAAGTCGAGGTCTCGTTCTCGCCAATCTTCTTCTGACAGCAAGGGTAAGAAGGAAGATAAGAAAACTGGTTCTGGCGAGGATAAGAAGGATAGAAAGGAAACTGGGAAGAAATCGGATAAGGAGAGGAAGTCCAAGTCGGATGATAAAAGTGGAAGTGTTAACCCGGGTACGTCCGGCAAGGCTAAGCCTAAGCCGGCCGCGACTACCTCCGGGCAGCAACCGGGTAGTGATGTCGAAATGGAGGAATTCCCTACGGTAGCGGCGGCCGCTGCTGCTAGTGGTACTAGTCGGGGAAGGAAGTTGGTGCAAGCTGCTAACCCCCCTAAGGTCAAGAGGTCAAGGAGCAGTAGCATCAACTCCTTGCAAACGGTAGAGGATATTCGGCGAGCTCATGAAGGAACTCACTGGAAAGGTCAGCCGAAACGCCAGTACGACACTGACTTTCCCATCAGGAGCGCTGACAGGTATCGACGTAGGGGATTATTGGAAAGGGTCAAGTTAACCCAGCGGAATGTGGCAGACATCGATCCGGCTGAGGATAACGATTCAAAATTGATTGTGCCTGAGTGCCCGGAGTCGGAGGATGAAGATGAGTGTTTACAGGGTTATTGGGAGAAAGCGCCTATGATGGGAGAATACGAGGCCAGGTTCCATTTCTTAAAAAACCGGTCTGGTCGTGCTGAGACCAGTGACTCTGTGATTAGTGGCATGGTTAAGAACAAATTGGATGGTGTGAGTTCGTTGTGGCAGCCCGGATTCAGGTGCCCGTTCACCTACTGCCGCTTTACTGGTTCTGAGTTGAACAAAGGAGGAGTGAAACGGTACCGCACCCGGGAGCGTTTCTATAGGCATCTGTGCGAGGAGCACTGCCCGGCTGTACTGGTGTTAACGTGTGCACACGCCATGTCATGTAACGTTCGTTTGGATAGACGTTCTGACATGGTGGGACATCTAATGGTCGCACATAAAGATGGTAAACCAAAGGCTAGGGAGTATGCTGTTGGTTTTAGCGTCCTGACAGACGAAATCCCTAATTTTGGCTGTCAGCGCTATAGCAAACTTGGTGTTTTGGATATGGAGCGTATTGAACTGGGAAAACGGAGTAGCAAAGTGGTTGGGAAGAAAATTTCCAACGCCCCAATTGCCCCTCCTCCTCTCTTTGGTGCCTGGGACTTAGCTGGTCCAAGAGGGAAGGTGATTAGAGGTGGTGGTTCCGGCCCCTCTGCTGCGACTGGTGTTAACCCGGACAATGTACCCGGTTCTGTGGATTCAGTTGTAGCTCCTGCTTCAATTGCAGTTCAAGTTGCCAGTACCTCGGCAACGACCAACTTGGATCATTCGGGTGGTTGTAATGATTCGCAGGAGACTGTGGATTATTCTCCAAGCATGGAATTGCCTGAATCTGGTGAGGTGCAACGCTCCCTACAAGGAGTTTCCGGGGCAATGGATGATGGTTTTGCCGATATCCAGGCGGCTACATGCACGGCTATGAAGAGAATTCAGTCAGCTGTGGATTTTGCGTGTCGGCCACTGGAGAACTTGGAAAGATGTAGAGTTGCTGCGGAAAGGATCCCAGCCTTGGAGAAAAGGGTGAAAGAATTAGAGGCAAAACTCAAGTTCTATAAGGACGTTGATGCCCGGTCAAGGGAGGAAATTCTGTCTTTACAGGAAAAATTGGCTTTGATGGAAGAAAATGAAAGGGCATCTCCTGCTCCAAAGAGGAAGAAGGTAGAACCAGGAGTTGATAAGTCGGTCGGTACAGATAGAGTCATCGAGCCTTCTGTCTCTGCTTCCCCGGCTGCTGAGAAACTGGACGCTAGAGATCCGGCTGTGCCTCATGTGTTACAGCAGACTCTCAATTCGGTAATAGCTGAGAACCGGAATGCCATGGCGAATGTATTCCGTTCAATGATGAGGGAAAGTTTACTGCAGTCTACTGCATACAATCCCTTGGATATGAGCCGGGAGTACATGGTTGATGAGATGCAGCCTTCTGCTTCTCAATCGCAAATGGAGATGTCTCAGATGGGTATGAGCCGGGAAGCACAAATGGTTAGACCTCCTCCAACTCCATCGAGGGTGTTTGATCGTAATTTTATGATGGCGGGCCTGCAGTATAGACCCCCTCAGCACCCGGGTATTGGAGCATTTAGCAATCTGGTGGACAGTATTTCGGCTGCTGGTATTGGAGCGGGTATAGGTAGTATGAGTGCCTCCGGAAGCATTCCACCTGGTTTTCCTCGCAACCAGCCCCCGTTGCAGAGTAGTTCGCCTGCTGGACACCAAGGTAGGCCGGACATGGTGTTTGTAAACAGTACTTACGCGCAAGGGGTTGTGGAGACTACTCCCACTCGATCGGCCACGCTGGACGCTCAGCGGTTGGAGCAAGATGGTGCGACCGAATCGGACACTGGTTACCCTAACCCGGCCGAGGAGGCTAAGTTGCTCGGTGAGGGTAGTAGCGAAGGGATGCTCTCGGTTGGTGATGAGGATGAGGAGCTTAAAACCATGTAATTTATGTGTTTAACTAGGAAATATCGTGGTTGATAAATGGCTATATCTGGTATTTAAGCGTTTATATTTGGTAAATCTGACGGCGGCGTGGGAGCGTCATTCCCCAGCGGGTGACTACTCCATGTGACTACCCGGACGGATGCTGAACGTGGTGATACCTTGCTAGCAGTGCTATGCCTTTCTTCTCCTGCCATCTCCTGCCTTCCTTGGACTTACCTGGACTGTGCTTACCGGACATTATAGACAATACACAAAGGATTAACTGGAGCGTGCCTTACTTCATCGTTTTAGATGGACTTGTTCCAGATACCTAGGATTGTGCGTGGAATATCATTTGAAAGACAGTAAATATATTTTTTCTTCGTTCTGTTCTTCTGATATAGACAGACGAAGTTCGGTGATTTATACCTTTTTATACTGTATGTTTCATTCTTGTGTTTTCCACTGTATGTCTATCTTATATTGTGTATCCGGTAAACTTTTCATAACTCATGTATGGGTTTTTTATTGTGTTGGCATATATTCTTATTTGCAACCTTTTGTAACAGTCATGTATTTGTCTGTGTCGGTTGGACCCGCCTAAAAGAAAAAGGATAGGGGGCATTGTGGTGAGTTAGGTTTGTCCGCTCGCTGCAGTGCTACCCGGGCATGTTCTAAACATGATCCGGGTATCAGCTGACACAGCCGGGTAATAGCCGGACTTGTCCGGAAGGTATTGGATCAGTGTATTTATATAACAGGTGGCGCTGTGTGCCTGTGAGGCTCTTGTTTATGGTATTTTACAGTATTGGTCTCATTTGTTTGCACTTGTTCTTATGTTTAAACACCCAGTAGAATCGGGTTGTTTCTTATTTAAAGGGTTATTCTGCTATTGTATATACGCAACTCTATACTGCGTTATTAGAGTGCCCTGGACTTGTGTGATTATAATTGGTAATAAACAGGAGACTGCTAGCAAGGACTATTAGATCTGGGTTTAGTGTTGTTACTCGAACTGCGATCACGAACCGGCCGGGTAATTCACTACATAAGTTACCCCGTGCAGCTGAGCCTATTAGGGTCAGATTTTAGGAAAACGTACAATAGGGGTGTTGCATGTGCCACTGCGCATGTCTGTTACAGTGGATGCTGGCATAGATTCTGATGAAATGTGAGTTACAACACATGTTTAGCAACATTTTTATCGAAAATTGCAAAAATATTTTCACCAATATCATAGCCTTTATAAATGATCTATGAAAACTAAATGCATTATGGGAAAGACGTGGACTTGTGTCATGTAAACATGTATGATACATGGATATTGACATTAGAGCATTGATAAATATTCCTTGCTGAACAAGGCATGTTTTCTATAGATTTTATAGGGTACCATTACTCCCATAATTCCATGCGAATCAAGACTCAAAATGGCGGCTATGCAAGTCCCCTATTGGCAGCTCTACACATGTAGGAAATTCTGCTAAATTAGACTGAGAAATGATGAATACCAGGTATATCTAAGTATATTTGGTATCGTGTTGATCTAAAGTATCTGTTTTGCTATGATAAACTACATTTTGAAGCTCATTTTAGTCTTAAATGTGGGTTATTTGAGATGATTGGTAAAGGTGAATTGTACATTTTCTAAAAATCTGACCCATTAGTAGTACCTATGAATACTGCCTATATGTAATACGTTCCAGGACAATGAGTTACAACTCAAGTGGTTTATTCATAAGATGTCTTTGTGGGAATATTTTCTGGGTGCTTAACGCTGTTCATAGCATGAATACATTTACCTAAATTCCAAGACTGTGTATTAAATATATCTATGTATTTCTGAGGTCGTCCTATGGAGTATACATATAGCTACTTTACTAATAATTGTCCACCTGAAAATATATTTTTTAACAAGAAAAAGTATCAAACTTAAAATATAGAAATACTTATTAGCTGTCCTACAGGTTACCATCATTACAATCCGCTAGACATCCTCTTTCCAAATATGATGATGTATCAAAATTATTTTTTTGCGACTTGTGACTCATTTCCCTGAAACACATCACATGGGTCAGATTTTCAGAAAATGTACAATTGGCCGCTGTACACATTAAGTCAAATCTGCTAAATTAGGCTGCAATTTGGCCAATTCTAGGTGAATTAGAGTATATTCGGCATTGCATTGATTCTAACAATCTGTTTGGTTAGGTTGAACCGTATTTTGAACTTTATCTTCGTCTGAAATCTGGGTTATTTGAGAAGATTGGCGAAATTGAATTGTACATTTTCTGAAAATCTGACCCATATATTAGTATTACCCATACATATCCCTCTAGGGCGTCAGGGGGCCATGAATTACGGGGTCAAAAGGTGGGTCACATGTGAAGGTAATCCTTAGGGGGCACTTCCACTGGTGCCCTAACCTTTCCCTGCTACCCTGAGGCTAAAAATAGATGTTTAGCGCAATGGAACCATATGTTTAGCTTAAGGTTTGCTTAAGTTAAACGTAAATCTATGTGTATTACACCCCTGGGATGTAGTTGCCTTTAGCATTGTACACCAAAGTTTGTCACTGTGGTGCATAACATGTAGATTATGCCACCCTTGGCGTATACAACAAGTAGATCCGGCAGCTATGCCTGATCACTCAAAGTCAAATTATGTACTAATGCGCAACACTTTGTAATGCTAAACTTGAGAATACACCTTTGATATGTTCCATCTGCGTTGAGCGGTTAGACCATGAGTTTGTGGTTATGTGGCATGCCCAAGGACCAGAACCAAATGATCTAATGGCTTTAGTCCCCATTTGTTGGACTGTTACTGTCATTAACAACAATTTATGAATGATTTCGAAGCAAAATGAATCAGCGGAAAGCATCAGCTTGGTTCCCGAGAGCCTTAGACAAAACTCACGCCCATAATCTCAGGTTCTAACCGCCTAATGGGAATCCTTCCCCAGTGAGGTGTGGTCAGATGTAACGAGGGTGGAGGACAGCACAGCCAGGGTTATTCTCCTGCTGCTCTACCCCCCATACTAATACACCAACATAATATAGGCTGATTTGGTGGTCAGACCTTGAAGAAAAAAACGTAAAGCTGAGTTTTGGATGAGTGAT
Source organism: Sthenelais limicola (assembly GCA_942159475.1). NCBI lineage: Eukaryota > Metazoa > Annelida > Polychaeta > Phyllodocida > Sigalionidae > Sthenelais > Sthenelais limicola. The sequence goes on along the minus strand of OW804096.1, from coordinate 19,185,885 downwards.
AGAGGGCAGCCAGGACAACATACCCTCAGATGTCTATATGGGTCAGATTTTCAGAAAATGCACAATTCAGAGATCTACACATTATTTTTTGTTTATTTTTGCAAAACGATTTTATTACCAAACCAGGTCATAATTGGAACCAGGTTACATCGAGCTGACTGAATACAACAATAATTGAATGATATGATAAACATTAGTAATATCTCCTTTTATTCTTTTTTTTCTCATGGTAACTGCACTGCAACTTAAATTCTGAGGTTACATAGAAAGATCATGGCAGTTAAGTGAACAATATATTTATCAAATTCTGCTAAATTAGAGTAAAAATTGATTTATGCTAGGTGTATCTGAATGTATTCTGTATTGTATTCATTCATAAATCTGTCTGGTTATGTTGAACTATATTGTGAACCTAATCTTTGTCTTAAATTTGAATTGAAAGATGAATTGTACATTTTCTGAAAATCTGACTCATATCAAAAGGTTACCATCATTGCAATCTGCTTGATCTCATCTTTCACAATAATTATGATATCTCAAACCCATCTTTTTTTGCGATGTGACACTCATTTTCTGTGACACTCATTTTGCTAGTTTCTCTTTGATTGCTAGTGAATTTGAATATTGAAAATGAGGAAACCTTGCTATATCCTTGTTTTCATAAATTGATTGCTTTCCCCATCGCCGACGCACCTTAAGACAATAGGAGATTTGAATGTGCTGCTGCGCATATCTGTTACAGTGCATCCTGGGATGGATTCTGTTGAAATCTGACATAAAAATATGTGGCAACATTTTAATTGAAAATTGCTAGTATGTTTTCACTTACAATCATAGCTTGTACAAATGATCTTTATAACCAAATGCATCATGGGAAAGATGGGGACTTGTGTCACGGAAACATGTACAATATCATATGGATATTAACATTAGAGTTTTGATAAATATTCCATGCTGAACATGACATTTTCCTATAGATTTTAGGCTGCACCAATTGTCTCATAATTCCATGGGAATCAAGATTCAAAATGGCGGCTATGCAAATACCCTATTGGATTTATCCAATAGCGTCCCGCGGACCGTCAACTTAGTGTTACAGCTCGCCAGACACTTGGCAGTCATGCGTCTCCACTAGCGGGACCCGCCAGTCCGCCAGTATGGAATCTTCATTAGTGGACACTGGTTTTTAGTCTGACGATTTTTCCCCATTGAGGTTGTTGCAGTTGTATTCTGCAGTGGATTCCCATTCCAAATATTATAACAAATGGAGCTGGCCAGAGGAGAGTTTTGATACCTTATACAACATAGGCTCTTCATAATGATTAACAAATGACAATTACTACCAATCGTATAATAGCTGCAATAATCATATATATATACGGTCTGGTGGAGCCCTGTCTTACAAGACTAAACCATAGAGATGTTGCTCTTCCACTACTAACAGCTGTCCCACTTCCCCTCTATATAAGTTGATCATTAACGGTGCAACAGCCTCTGCAGAAGATCATAACAAATGTTTATTCCTCGTCAGTCTTGTAAATCCTTCTGACACAAAATGGCTGGTTATAATGTATTCTGCTCTCCAACAATGGCGGCTGATGTATAAGGGTAAGGTTTTCAGAAAATGTACAATTCAACTTCAGCAATCCTCTCAAATAACCCAAATTTAAGAAGAAAATCAGGTTCAAAATACAGTTCAACATATCCAGACAGATTTATTGAATGAATACAAGACAGAATATACTCAGATATAACTGGTATTTATCAATTTTCAGTCTAATTTAGCAGAATTTGATAGATGTGTAGAATGTTATATTGTAAATAGTGGGAGACGTCTACCCAGTAACTAAAGCTGCTCTCAGTGAATGTCGGTCAAAAACTGAACATTTTCTACTTCTTGTTCCATTCTTTTCCAACCCATCTATAAGTCATTCAACCAAAATTGTAAAGGATTTATTCCAGTTGTTTTTAGCTAAAGGGCTTCTATGCCCACAAGTTGTTTTCCGTTCAAACTGATTGGATGCGTAACAAGAATCAGAAGAACATTTTTTCTGGTTTTTGCATTTCGAAAAGATTACGATTTCTGTTTAACCACTAACTGTCACCGATACTTGTTGTCTAACTCATCCCATTGAGCCATACACGAGGTGTCATGTATAAGGGTCAGATTTTCAGAAAATGTACAATTCACCTTCGCCAATATTCTCAAATAACCCAAATTTCAGACGAAAATAAGGTTCAAAATACAGTTCAACCTAACCAAACAGATTGCTAGAATCAATGCAATGCCGAATATACTCAGATTTACCTAGTGTTGACCAAATTACAGCCTAATTTAGCAGAATTTACTAAATGTGTAGAGCTGCCAATTGTACATTTTCTGAAAACCTGACCCATAAAGCCACAGGTGTTGTGAGGATTAGCCATCTGGTAGTATTTGTTATTATGCCACATCAAGCGGCCGATGAACTCCTGGGTTTATCCATGTCCTCTCCATGATGTGTTCCTCTATTTCACAATTTCTGAATGTTTTTGTTTCTAATTAAAGATGTACCTAATGTAGTGCAGGTCCAAACCTGAAACATTTCTACCTTTTGTTCCATTTGTTTCCAACCTTTGTAAGTCCTTGGACCTCACTTACTATTGCTCGCCGGCATCTATTTTCTCTCAGCTTAATCCACTTTGAATTCTTTGATAAACATATAACAGCAGCAGAATATTGATGAATGCAGTCCTATAAGTCATAATATGAGTAACTCTTGTATAAACATATAACAGCAGCAGAATATTGATGAATGCAGTCCTATAAGTCATAATATGAGTAACTCTTGTATAAGTATATACATATAAAAAACATCTTATGTTATCTTATCTTATCTTATAACAGCAGCAGAATATTGAGGAATGCAATCCTATAAGTCATAATATGAGTAACTCTTGTATAAACATATAACAGCAGCAGAATATTGATAAATACAGTACTATAAGTCATAATATGAGTAACTCTTGTATAAACAAATAACAGCAGCAGTATATTGATGAATGTAGTCCTATAAGTCATAATATTATATGCACATTCTATTTGAAAGGTGCAATAAGTGGGGTGCAATAAAAACATTTCCATGGTATGTGTACCATACAAATTCAAATTTGCTTTTCTTTTAGCTTTTAGAAAACATAATTATGATGACCTCACTTATTATTGCTAATGGGTTGCTGTTTTCTCTCAGCCTAATCCACTTTGAATTCTTTGATAAACATATAACGGCCACAGAATATTGACAAATCCCTATCAGCCCTATAAGTCATAATATGTGTAACAGCAGCAGAATATTGATAAATCCAGTCCTATAAGTCATAATATGAGTAACTCTTATATAAACATATAACAGCAGCAGAATATTGATAAACCCAGTCCTATAAGTCATAATATGAGTAACTCTTGTATAAACATCTCTACTACTTTTGGCAGGTGATATTTGCACATATAAATGGTTAAGTACTTATTCATGGCTTGTAGGATACTGGGAGAAACTGAGCTTTGGTAAATATGACCCCAGGGTTCATTGACGGCTTCAAGCTGAGCTAAGCCATCCGCTTGAAGAAGATTGGCTGTATAAAAATACTAAATAAGAAACAAATTTGGTAGGATGTTTTTGTAATCATATCTGACAATGCTGCTCTAACACTTGTGGCAGGTGATATTTACACATATAAATGGTTAAGTACTTATTCATGGCTTGTAGGATACTGGGAGAAACTGAGCTTCCATTCCTTAACACCTCGCATGAGGCAGACAAGGGTAAATATGACCCAAGGGTTTATTGTCCGCTTCAAGCTGAGCTAAGACTAGCGACATGAATGTATAAGTAATGCTCAAACCACATATATTATTTCCTGGACCTGACAAGCTGCTTTCCTATGATGAATTCACTTATAATCACTCAGGTTTTGTTTGACCCATTCAACTTCAGATTCTTGTATTCACATTATAACAGCAGCAGAGTATGCATAAGTCTTATGAATCATAATATGAGTAGATTTGATAAGATTTTGTTTGTGTAATAGCTGAGAATGCAGCTTTAAACCTACATTCTTACTTTTTATGACAAAATAAATCGGACCAAAGTAGCTCATTGTTTTACCAATAGAACTGATTGTGTCTATATTCTGCTGCTGTTATATATAAATACACAACATAGTAGTAAACTCGGTCAAAAGGAAGCAAGTCCTGATGAGCGATGATAAGTGAAATTACAGTGACAAAAGAACCATTGTGTTCACCCTGGACATGTCTTCCCCTGTGTTCCAGGAAAATGAGTCACAAGTCGCAAATTTTTCAAAGTGTTTTTTCACAAGTTCTCTTTATTGAAATTTTGTGATTTTTAGAGGACTTTTTTAGGCACTCATAGTCATATAAATCCATGTAACAAATTTCAGAACATTGTATTAAATATATCCTTGCGTTTTGAAGGCCTTCGTAGGGAGTATATTTAGTTACTTTACTGGTAATTACCCATCCAGAAATATTAAAAACTTTCTTTTATCAAAAATAAAAATATCAAATTTAGAATATAGAAATAGGTTCCTAGTGTTTACTATCATTGGAATCACCTTGATCTCCTCTTTTCAATGATGGTGATATCTCAAAATGCATTTTTTGCGACTTAGGACTCATTTTTCTAAAACAGATCACAAATGGTACGATGAAGCATTCAAAGCATTTGGACAAACCAGAAAGGAAGGAATCTGGTTTACTAATCGTTTCAAACCGAACAGAGTGCTTTCCCTCAGTTTGGAGGGACTCTCTCAACTCTGAACCTAGACTGAAATGTCTACGCTGGTTTCTGTGACAGTCTACATGGTCCAGGATGTAAGTAAATGTTCCAATAACCAGCAGTTTTTAAGAATTTACTAACTTCTGCTAAATTGATTATTATTATGATTAGATACCAGGCATATTTAAGCACATTTTTTAAATATATTTCATTCAGGCCGATGTCATGTTTAATATACTACAAGAAAACGCAGTATCCTTCAATCCTATTATCCTTAGCGTTTGTTCATGTTAAACTGTATGTTGAAACTAATTTTCCTCTTAATTTGAAGAAAATTGGAGAAGTTTCACCATATAAATCTGCTCATATATTGCCTTTTTAGAATTAAATAAAGAAGACCACAATGTTCTTTTACTTTACTTTACTTTGCTTGATCTTTTAGATCGCTTAGTAATTAAGGGTTACATTCAGAAGGCAAATGAGTCACAATTGGCACAAAAAATGGATTTTGAGATATCATCATATTTGAAAAGAGAAGATCGAGCCGATTCCAATGATAGTAAACACTAGGACACCTAATAAGTACTTCTATATTTTAAGTTTGATATTTTTATTTTTGAAAAAGAACTTTGCAACATCTCTTGGTGAAGTAGCTAAATATACTCCATTAGATGACCTTAGAAATAAATGAACGTATTTAATACACTGTATTGAAATATGGTACACGTAATCATGTTACATACAGTGTTAAGCGCCTCAAGAATGAAAGCATTCCCACAGAGAAATCTTGTATGTATGTAATAACTTCATTTCCGATGTTACATTTACATATATAAAATGCAATTTCAGGAAAAAGGGATAAAGAAAGACAAATAATCTATTCAAAACTGTCTGTGCTTGCACAGGTTTTCCTAGTCTCCCTATATTCGTTAGAGCGATGTTAAATATCTTAGTACTGTGATGTTAAATACTCTGTTTTTGTACCTAACTCGTACAGTTGAGTTAGGGAATATTATCATTTACTCTACTTACTTTTACTGGAATATAAAAGATCAGAGATAGAAGGATGTATGGCATTACCATCTAAAATCAACATTTCCACAGTTTCTACAATATTCATTTACACTTTTTGCATCCTTATTGATTTATCAGCAATACTTAATCATTTCAACTTACTACAAACAGATCTTGTGAATAAAGCACATCACAAATATCAACTTTATGACATGTTGTGCATGTTGTGGTGGCCCGACCCATACATGGTGTAACCGCAGGTGTGCTACACCCAGCTCTAAGTGTGCTGTGGATATGGATATCAATAATGCAGTTTGCAGTGTCGGATGTACAGGGCAATGAACTCTGCAGATATTGTCACTCCCTGAGGTTGATACTCCATGTTATAGAAGGATGGGGTGGGTGGAGAGGGAGGGGGTGGGGTGGGGCGGGGGGGGGGAAAGGTTGAGGTAGATATAGATGGAACCTAGCAAGGGGGAAGTCTGTACACTTGTTATTGACCGAGGGAGCGCGGGAAGATAGAGGGCGTTAGCTCGAGATCTTCTGCGCTCCCGAGGTATTCACCCGAGATTTGTTCCATATTTATTACACCCCATTAATAAATAAAAAATATAATTAATTAAAAATGAAAGAAGTAATTTAAGTTTGTGGTGGACCTACTTGTTGTATGCGCCAAGGGTGATATAACTCACATGTTATGCACCACTTTGACCAAGTGTGACATACAATGCTGAAGGTATAGGAAGCAACATCACAGGGGTGTAATAAATTATATATATATGTAAATAATAGACGTATATATGTAGAGATAGAGAGACCTCCACCTAGCCAACCTTTCCTTTACACAATTCTTTTCCTCTGCCTGTTTCTGCTTCTGTCTCTGTTTCATCCTCTGTCTCTGTCTCTCACTCTCTCTGTGTCTCTCTCTATCTCTTTCTTCCTCTGTCTCTGCCTCTCTGTTGCTGCCTCTCTCTGTATGTCTCTCTCTATCCCTCTCTTCCTATCTGTCGCTGCCTCTCTCTGTAGTACCCTCTTCCTCTTTGTCCCTGCCTCTCTCTCTCTCTCTTTCTCGCTGCCTGTCTCCTTCTCTCCCTCTGTGTCTCTCTCTTCCTCTCTGTCTCTGCCAATCTGTCTCAGTACCCTCTTCCTCTCTGCCTCTACCTGTCTCCTTGTATCCCTCTTCCTCTCTGTCTCTGCCTGTCTCTCTCTGTGTACCCTCACCCTCCCTGACTCTCTCTTTCTCTCAGTCTCTCTCTTCTTCTCTCTCTCTCTCTGCATGTCCCTTCATCTTCCTCTATGTATCTACCTCTGTCTCTGTCTCTCTTTTCCTCCCTGTCTCTCTCTCTTCCTCTCTCCCTCGCCCTATCTGTCTCTCTCCCACCCAGCGCATGGCCTCTGTATATGGGTCAGATTTTCAGAAAATGTACAATTCACCTTTGCCAATCCTCTCACATAACCCAAATTTCAGACGGAAATAAAGTTCTAAATACAGTTCCACCTAACCAAATAGATTGCTAGAATCAATGCAATGCTGAATATTCTCGAATTTACCTAGTACTGACCAACTTGCAGCCTAATTTAGCAGAATTTACTAAATGTGTACAGCTGCCAATTGTACATTTTCTGGAAATCTGACCCATATGTTATTCCACCATTATGTTCCGGGTATTACTCATCCCACAGTTGTTATTCCCTCCAGACCCTGGTTCATGACGGTCTAATGTCCCTCAATCTATTTAATGACCTGCATTAATTGTCCTGTGCAGATGGTCTTCATTAGGCGCTTTGTGATCTTTAGGTGGTGTGGAAGCTCTTGTTCATTAATCTTTGCCAGATCTAGGAGAGGTCTATTCTGCCCCATACATGTGTAGTTACTTACTCTATTATATGTATGTATATTGCTTATTTCCGAAGATAGTACATGGGTCAGATCGTCAGAAAATGTACAAATTCACCTTCATCAATCCACTCAAATAACCCACAATTAAGAGAAAGTTTGACGTTCAAAGTACAGTTTTACGCAATGAAAGAGACATTGTTAATCAACACAATGCCAACATTACTGCAACATTATTCATAATTTGTTAGTCTAATTTAGCATTAGTGACGACGTGACTAGCTTTCTACACTACTGCAATGGGATGTACTAGCTATAATGTTCAACATGGCGAGAACCGTTATATGGGTCAGATTTTCAGAAAATGTACAATTGGCAGCTCTACACATTTAGTAAATTCTGCTAAATAAAGCTGCAATTTGGTGAATACTAGGTAAATTCGAGTATATTCGGCATTGCATTGATTCTAGCAATCTGTTTGGGTAGGTTGAACTGTATTTTGAACCTTATTTTCGTCTGAAATGTGGGTTATTTGAGAAGATTGGTGAAGGTGAATTGTACATTTTCTGAAAATCTGACCCATATGGGATTTCCTTATGTACTTGTTTTCACTTGTGTCCAAACCCTCAGATTAGATAATTATGGTAGGTCAGCCTAGTTTTCTGGCCTAGTATTCGGCTTTTTAATGTGAATATAATGATATGTTGCTGTCTTAATGGAATTATAATGGCACTTTGCAGTGTGAGGTGAAAGGCTTTCCCTTCGTTTGAAGGAACTATCTCCACTTTGGGCCTAGACTGTTTTGTGGACCTCGTCCATTGGCCTGGCCATTGGTCATTGGCAATGCCATGTTTTCTATAGACTTGGCATTGTACCAGTCCCATAATTCCATGCCACTCAAGATTTAGAATGGCGGCTATGCAAGTCCCCTATTTGATTGAATGAAGAGCGGACCTCAGAGGGAGCAGCCAAAAAGTAAAGGTTATTTTGTTATGTATTTCGTTGACGGCCAATACATATTTAAAACAGTTCAACTGAAAAAATGCTATTTCCATCGTGGATCTTCTGAAGCATTGCCTCATAAAAAGAATGAATTCACTTTCATTAAATTATAAAAGACCTGCATTAAGCAATCAGATATTGAAACTGATCCATAAAACGCCTACCTATCCCTGCAGAATCAATGAAACCGTGCTTTTTTACTTCCTTATTACATGTAGACTTGATTCACATCGTCAAATGTGATGTGTTCCAGGAAAATGAGTCACAAGTCGCAGAATTCAAAGTGGCTTTTTTACAGGATCTCGTTATTGAAATGTTCCGATGTTTGGGGAGTGTAGCACTTGCAGTCATATAAACCTATGTACCAAAATTCAGGACATTGTATTAAATATATCCATGCGTTTTGAAGGCCTTTGTATGGAGTATATGTAATTAGTTTACCTGTAATTGACCATCCAGAAACATTGCAAACATTTTTTTTTAAAGAAAATATCAAACTGAAAAGATAGTTATTAGACACTTATTAGATGCCCTTAATGTTTACATTCATTAGAATCCCTTTGTTCTCATCTTTCCAAATATGACGATATCTCAAAATCCAATATTTGCGACTTGTGACTCATTTACCTGAAACACATCACACATTGGTATTACATTCCAATCTATCGGTGGTACATGAGGCAGAGGGTAAGGTACAGACTATTATCGCATAGACAAAATAGGGGACTTGCATGTGCCACTGCGCATGTCTGGTAGAATGCATGCTGGGATGGATTCTGATAAAATCTGACATACAAATATTTCGCAACATTTTTATCGAAAATTGCAAGAATGTTTTCACCTATATCAAAGCTTTTATAAATGATCTATGAAAACCAAATGCATGATGGGAAAGATGGGGACTTGTCTCATGGAAACATGTATAACACATGTATATTGACATTAGAACATTGATAAATAGTCCATGCTGAACATGGCATGTTTTCTGTAGATCTTTCACTGTACCATTTGTCCCATAATTCAATGCGAATCAAGATTCAAAATGGCGGCTATGCAACTCCCCTATTGGTATTACCTACACATCTCATCTATGACTAAATACCACTCAATCCTGTGTATCATTTATAGCTTTCCCAGTACAAGCGCCTTTGGCACCAGCGGGGAAACCTTATAGAAAATATACAATAAGAAAAAAACAATTGAATGCCAGCTGGAATTGTTAGCCTAAAGTATGACCTCACTGCAGAGTTGATCTGCACATGTGATAAAGTCCACACTGTCCACCTTTGTTGCGGCCAGAGTTGCCCAGCTGATTTATATCCTTGTATAAATATATAACAGCAGCAGAATATTGATACATTTAATCCTTTATTAGAAACTTGATCCATTACTACTGTGCTGTTCAGCTTTGTGTAATCATCGCATTTGTGCTTGCCATGGTAACACATGGCCCAAATGACACAATTTGATTGGTTTGTGACGTTTGTGACATTGTGACGTTATGCTCTCAGCAGGAGCTATGAAGCGCTGGCTTGCCATCTTCCAAATTTTTCAGAATTTGTTGATGATATAGCAAATGAAATAATATTTGTAATGACACCTAAAAACCACCGAGGTTGACTGATTCTGAAAGGCCACCACTGTAACCAGATTCCACACTCTAGGCTACTACATATTGATAAAGTAAACACAGGATTTGCTAGTGGGACAGTGGGGCCCACATCCTCACCTCACCTTGTTCCCTCTCCCACAATCTTTCTCTTTCAAGTTGTCTCTATGACTTAGTATCTTCATACCAGAAATGGAACCCTGTTTAAATGCTTTTTTGGTTCACTGTTCAATGTTGTGCTGTTGTTGTGTTGCCTGTCTCTGTCCCAATGCCTCTCCCACTCCCTCTCCTGTTCCCTCTTTCATTGTGAGGTAATCAGTGGACAGGTAAATTTCTGGGTAGGTGGGCATTGTCCTTGTCGCTGTCCTGTTCCATCTCCCACTCATTTCTCTCTCGTTCCCTCTCCCTCTCCCATTCCCTCTCCCGCTCCATCTTTCATTTTCAGGTAATTCAAATTAGTGGGCAGATAAATTTCTTTGTGGGCGGGTAAGTCTCTGATTTGACCTGCCAATGTAGCGGGCAAAGAAAAAAAGTTAATTTCACACACTGTACACAGAGTGCTGAAGACTGAGGCAAAGATTCAATTCTGACGATGCTCCTTTCAGTGGAAATATATCAACTCCTGTTTGTCCCGTAGTGAAGCAATGATGTGCCCGGCCATGACGTCATGCTTTGGGTGACCCAGAAACCTGGTGATGGGGCACTGATAGGTTTGGTTTCAGGCAGCGCTGGGGGCCCTGGATGGAGGGCTTGATGTAAACCCATTTCTAACCCCTTTCCAACCCTAATTTGTTAATGAAACATAGTGGAATGGTTTGGCACCATTTATGGCAATGTGTATGTGAAATATAATGGAGATCTGGCCAGCGGTTTTAGAGAAGATATCATTTTAAGGCTCCAAACCCTTATTTTATTAATATATAGATACTAAAAGAATTAACAAATCACTATGTAATAAATACCAAATGACACCCTGTATGGTTTATAAATGGGCCTCAACATGCTGAAGAACAGAACACATCACTTCCTGTTGCAATACATAAAACTGAAGCTGTACAGATACAGGTAGAACCACACCATCTAGGAGTGTGTGACAGGGGGAACCCCATCATCTAGGAGTGTGTGACAGGGGAACCACATCATATAGGAGTGTGTGACAGGGGGAACCCCATCATCTAGGAGTGTGTGACAGGGGAACCACATCATCTAGGAGTGTGAGACAGGTAGAACCACACCATCTAGGAGTGTGAGACAGGTAGAACCACACCATCTAGGAGTGTGAGACAGGGGGAACCCCATCATCTAGGAGTGTATGACAGGGGGAACCCCATAATCTAGGAGTGTATGACAGGGGAACTCCATCATCTAGGAGTGTGTGACAGGGGAAACCCCATCATCTAGGAGTGTGTGACAGGGGGAACCCCATAATCTAGGAGTGTGTGACAGGGGAACCACATCATCTAGGAGTGTGTGACAGGGGAAACCCCATCATCTAGGAGTGTGTGACAGGGGAACCACATCTTCTAGGAGTGTGTGACAGAGGGAACCCCATCATCTAGCAGTGTGTGACAGGGGAACCACATTATCTAGGAGTGTATGACAGGGGGAACCCCATCATCTAGGAGTGTGTGACAGGGGAACCACATCATCTAGGAGTGTGTGACAGGGGAACCACATCATCTAGGAGTGTGTGACAGGGCTGGGAGAACCCCATCATCTAGGAGTGTGTGACAGGGCTGGGAGAACCCCATCATCTAGGAGTGTCACACAGGGGGAACCCTATCATCTAGGAGTGTGTGACAGGGGAACCCCATCATCTAGGAGTGTGTGACAGGGTCAGCAGGGAGGCCGTCCCCTTCCCAGCCGCCACCGCGGAGGAATTACAATATTGAACTCTGATCACGTCTCCACCACCAGCAATTAGTTTATATTCCCAAGCCTGCCCACCCTTCTCCTGCCCCTCCTCCCTCCTACTCCTCCTCCCCTCCCCCTCCTCCTCCTCCTACCCCTTTTCCTACCCCTCCCCCTCCTCCACCACTCCTCCTCCCCCTTCCTGTAACCTTTGCCCTCCTCCCCGCTCATTCCCCTCCCTCCTTCCTCACCTACTCCTCCTGCTTTTCCTCCCGCTTCACCTCCTCAATTCTCCCCCTCCCCCACCTCCCCCCTCCTCCTCTTCCTCCCCCTTCCTGTAACCTTTGCCCTTCTCCTCCTTCCTTCCTCCCTCCACCTCCCCTTCCCCCTCCCTCCCTTCTTCTCCCTCCTCCCTCTTCTTTTCGTCTTCCTTTACCCTCCTCCTCTCCCTCCCCCTCTTCCTTCCCCTTCCCTTCCCCCTCCACCTCTTACTCCCCTCCACCACCTCCCTCCACCACCTGCTCTTCCACCACCTGCTCCTCCACCTCCTCCCGCTCCCTCTCTTCCCGCACTACCATTCTCCTCCGGCCGCACTCACCTTACAGGCCATAATGCTGAACCTCTCTATTATTAATGAGGTGTGTACGCACGAGGCGTTACAGAGGTTAAGTTAACATTTACGACTACGTCAATGACCAGGATGCCTTATTTATGAAGCGTTAACGTAGGAGCAGATTCACACGCCTCGGGCAATAGAGGAGATGATAATTTACGACTACGTCACGATACGGCCATTCATTATTAATAGGGAGTTTCAGATTTGGGGCAAAGGGAGACGCAGAGGGATTGGGAAGATGGAGGCGGGGTCATATTAGTCAATAATATTCCATCTTTTCCATGGAAACGCCTCCACGGAATGAAATATATCTAAATATATAAATTTGAAAATACAGTGCAAAGATTAATAGAAAGTTTTAAGGTTAAATGATGGTTTCAAGTTGGCGGTTAGGTTATTTGAGTTCTTGAATTATTTTAATTGTTTGAATGTAAAGAATATTTAATATTTGAATAAAATTTAGTATCTAGAAATGATTATACATTGGTCCTCCAAAATAATTTATTGCCCTTGTACACTAAGCCAATTCTCATGAATTGGTATAATAGCTCAGGTCCTTTAAGTTTAATACAAAAATTAGTTCAATATATCAGCCCCCTAAGCCCCCACAGTCTCCCTCAGTCCCCCCTAACCCCCCTCAGTCTCCCTCAGTCTCCCTCAGCCTCCCTCAGCCTCCCTCAGCCTCCCTCAGCCCCCCTCAGCCTCCTTCAGCCTCCCTCAGCCTCCCTCAGCCTCCCTCAGCCTCCTTCAGCCCCCCTAAGCCTCCCTCAGCCCCCCTAAGCCTCCCTCAGCCCCCCTCAGCCGCCCTCAGTCCCCCTCAGCCTCCCTCAGCCTCCCTCAGTCCCCCTCAGCCTTCCTCAGCCTCCCTCAGCCTCCCTCAGCCTCCCTCAGCCTCCCTCAGCCCCCTCAGCCTCCCTCAGCCCCCCTCAGCCTCCCTCAGTCCCCCTCAGCCTCCCTCAGCCTCCCTCAGTCCCCCCTAAGCCTCCCTCAGCCCCCCTAAGCCTCCCTCAGTCCCCCTCAGCCTCCCTCAGCCTCCCTCAGCCTCCCTCAGCCCCCCTCAGCCCCCCTCAGCCCCCCTCAGCCTCCCTCAGCCTCCCTCAGTCCCCCCTAAGCCTCCCTCAGCCCCCCTAAGCCTCCCTCAGCCCCCCTAAGCCTCCCTCAGTCCCCCTCAGCCTCCCTCAGCCTCCCTCAGCCCCCCTCAGCCTCCTTCAGCCTCCCTCAGTCCCCCTCAGCCTCCCTCAGTCCCCCTCAGCCTCCCTCAGCCTCCCTCAGCCCCCCTCAGCCCCCCCTAAGCCTCCCTCAGCCCCCTAAGCCTCTCTCAGTCCCCCTCAGCCTCCCTCAGCCTCCCTCAGCCCCCCTCAGCCCCCTCAGCCCCCCTCAGCCCCCCTCAGCCCCCCTCAGCCTCCCTCAGCCTCCCTCAGCCTCCCTCATCCCCCCTCAGCCTCCCTCAGCCTCCCTCAGCCCCCCTCAGCCCCCCTCAGCCCCCCTCAGCCCCCCTCAGCCCCCCTCAGCCTCCCTCAGCCTCCCTCAGTCCCCCTCAGCTTCCCTCAGCCTCCCTCAGCACCTCTCAGCCCCCCTCAGCCTCCCTCAGCCTCCCTCAGCACCTCACAGCACCCCTCCGCCCCTCCGCCAACTCATCTGCTCATGCCCCATCAGCCTTCCTCACCCCCCCCCCCTCATTCCCCTTCAGCCTTTCCTTAACCCCCTCAACTCCCCTCAGCCATTTTAATTCACCTCACCAACCCCTCTCAGCCCATCTCAGTCCGACCTATCTAAACACAAGGCCCAAGACCCACAACCTTGCACCAGCTACCAGACAAGCTGTACATATATGATCAGGCCCGAGAGTGTAAAACACCTCTATATATGGGTCAGATTTTCCGAAAATGTACAATTCAACTTTGCCAATCCTCTCAAGTAACCCAAATTTGAGACAAAAATAAAGTTCAAAATACAGTTCAACTTTACCAAACAGATTGCTAGAATCAATGGAATGCCAAATATTCTCGAATTTACCTAGTATTGACCAAATTTCAGCCTAATTTTGCAGAATTTACTAAATATGTACAGCTGCCAATTGTACATTTTCTAAAAATCTGACCGATATAGACCTGTCACCCCCCTCCACCCTCCACCCTCAAACCTCCACCCTCCAACCTCCACCCTCCAACCTCCACCCTCCCCTCACTAACCCCCCTATATAAGCACAAGGGTCAGACTTTCAGAAAATGTACAATCCGCCTTCACTAATTCTCTCAAATAGCCCACATTTAAGAAAAAATGAGCTTCAAAATGCAGTTTAACATAACAGAACTGATACTATAAATCAAGGCGATACCAAATATACTCAGATATACCTGGTATTCTTCATTTTTCAGGCTAATTTAGGAGAATTTCCTCAATGGTTAGACCTGCCATGTGTACATTTTCTGAAAATCTGACCCATATGTGATCAGGCCCAAGAGTGTGAAAAACCTCTATATATAGACCACCTGACGATCTGACCCATATATAGCCTTCAGGCGTACCAAGAGCTACTCAGGAGCAGTACCTAGATACCTGCAAACCCAACAATCTTTAAATTCTCTGTGGTACATAGATAGAACCTGATGAGAATGTGGTACAAGGGATACTATTGCACTGTCCAAGATGTTTGTTTTTTTGTGGCCCACAAGCCAATAGGTGAGTGGGTTATGAAAAAAACAAACTTCGAGGACAGTGCAATAGTGTCCCGAGTGCCACATTCAAATTTAGGTTCTATCTTTACTCCCAGGCTGCTATGCTGACCTTATATGTTTTTTGTTTACTGGGGACAGGAAGTCATACCACACGCGTGAAACTGGTGCAAATTACCACACTACTCCCACCCATACAAATAGCAAGTGGTACATACATCAGCGTGGAGTACAAAATATGTTATTTTCCTATATAATAATATTATAATGATATTTGTGTTTTATTCACAAAATATTTTTGTAGAAATGTTCTCCGTTTAGGGGATCTAACACTTCAGGTCGTGTAAATACATGAGTCAAATTGCAGGACAGTGTATTAGCGTTGGGTCAAGTCTCCAGAAAATGTACAATTCACCTTCACCAATCTTTTAAAATAACCCCAATTTAAGAAGGAAATTCGGTTCAAAATACAGTTCAACATAACCAGACGGATTTATTGAATGAATGCCATACAGAATACATTCCGATATACCTAGTATTCATCATGTTTCACTCTAATTTAACAGAACTTGAGAGATGTGTAGACTGTAGATTGTGCGTTGTGTGAAAATCTGACCCATGTATCCTCTCATTTCAAAGTTCATCCTATAGAGAATATTTAGCTACTTTACTAGTAATTGTCCACCCAGAGATGGGGGACTTTTTAAAAAATAAAAATATAAAACATAACATATAGAAATACATATTAAATGTAATAATGCTTACTATCATTGCTATTGGCTTGATACCATATTTTCAAATATATGATCCTATCTCAAAATACATTTTTTTGCGACTTGTGACTCATTTTCCTGTAAATCATCATTAGTGCCTTGTTCCATACACTTTTATAAACCTTACTTGACCTTTTCGTTTCCTTGCTTTCAGGTGAGTATTTTGCTTCACATCTTCATGCCAGGTACATTTATATTGGTTTGTATTTTACTTCTTACCACTGACATTCCACTGATAAAAACCTAATCTCGCCTCACGGAGCTGACATTTATGGATTTGAACCAGTTTTTATTCATGATATCACATTACATCGTGTGTCCCCGCTGTTCTCCATCATTCCTGATAGAGTGAATTTTAGATAACCTTCTACCTGGTACATCTAGAAATATTCAGACACAACTTTATTCGAGTTAAATTGTGATGTGATCCAGTAAAATGCGTCACAAGTCGCAAAATTGCTAGATTTCAAAGTGTTTTTTCTACAAGATCTCGTTATTGAAATGTTCTGATTCTTAGAGGGTTTAGCCCTTATAGTCATATAAATCCATATAACAAATTTTGGGATATTTTATAAAATATATCTATGCGTTTTGAAGGCCTTCGTATCGAGTATATTTAGTTACTTTACTGGTAACTACCCATCCAAAAACTTTACTTTTCAAAAAAAATTAAAATGTCAATCTTAAAATATAGAAATACTTATTAGGTATCCTAGTTTGTACTATCATTGGAATCAGCTTGATCTCAATTTTTTTTTATAAATAATATGGTGATATCTCAAAATCTATATTTTGTGACTCATTTTCCTAAAACGGTCACAATTATTATACTAATCTAAATAATGAGATATAATAAGATTAGTGTCTCATCTGGTATTTAGAAAAAAGTCGGAAATTGTCGCCATATTAAGTGTTGATCCCGAAACGTATGACGTCATGAGTGGGGGTGACGTCAGGCGCCAGGGTAACGTCAGCAGTTCATTTTTTGCTAGGGGGAGTTATGGTAAAAACCACCCAACAATTGAATTGTAACTTACGCAATGCACATTGTGCAAAGTAGCTGTTTAGGGTTAAACAATAGGGAGATTTAGCAACCACAATGCACCAACACAACACTAACGCATTTACTAGCTATTAGTACATTATTACCGTTGTGGGGATATCTTGAGAGTACTGCAATGCAGACGTCCTCGGCCTAGCACCTCTCGAGATATCCCCACAGTGGTAGTAATGTACAAGTAGTTAGTGGATGCGTTAGTGTTGCGTTGGTGCGTTGTGGTTGCTAAATCTCCCTAATATCACACACAACCTTACACAATGTCCACTTTACCTATACTACTCACAAGCTCATATACACTCTGTCCAGCCTTTGTAGAACCCAGACTCCAAAGAGTACTGGTGAAGAATTGTGGGTCATTCTCCGAAATAGTTAGGGCCAGTAGTTGAGCAAGAAATGAATCAACGCAACACACAGAGATGTATGTCTCAAGCCAGCTAAACCAGTTAAAAGAAGGCCGCTGTAATCACATGTGTTTATTTTATACGTGGACAGATTACAACGAGTACACAGGGCCTGGGTTGATTGGCTTGTCCTCGCTGGACCAATTAATTGCCAGGTTAGATAAGAGATCCAATCAACCACAGGATAACAATGAACATGAAATATTAAGATGGTCAGAGTGACCATCGCCACACCTGACCAATCCCTTTGTGTGGTGACCAGGTCCAGTGGTTATCTCCCCTTCCCCCCTCCCAATCCATACCCCCTCCCCTGACCTTGCGGTCAGTCCCTCCCCTCCCTTCCCACGTGATCAACCTTGAGATAATGGTCAGACCTGGTCCTCACTTGTACCTTTGGACTTCAGTGATAAGCGATCCATGAGTGTTGTGGTGGTAAGAAAGTTGTTTAGCCTTCTTGTCGGAAGGGGGCGTGGCAGGTGTATATCTGAATGAGACCAATCAATGAAAACACAAAAATATGACAACTTTCACCTCATATTTTACACCGGTATAGGCTAGCATTGGAGTTACGGTTCTTCAGTGGCTGGACAGGGTGTGGGTAGAGGCTCTATTTGAGACCATTCATTCAACAATATATCTAATATATTGTCTTAAAACTTGGTGGTACATGTATCCACACGACTGAAAGCACTAGATAGCCCAGATATGAGAACATTCCTGCAAAGATATCTTGTGAATAACACAATTAGGAAAATGTCAATGTTGCGACTTGTGGCTCATTTCACTGTAACACATCACAGCAAGCTGTATCTGATCATTCTGTAAATGAGTCAGATTTTCAGAAAATGTACAATTCGAGACAAAAATGAGCTTCAAAATTCAATTTAACATAACAGAACTGAGACTAAATCAATGCGATCCCAAATATTCTCGGATATGTCCAGTATTAAATCATTTTCCAACCAAATTTAACCAAATTTCCTAAATGTGTAGAGCTGGCAATTGTACATTTTTTGAAAATCTGACCCACATGTACCCTGCTGGTGTGTGGGACACAGTGAGGGGTTACAGCTTATATGAACATGACTGAGCGCGACCTATGACTCATTTCCCTGTGACAAGTTATAATACCAGACGGTAAGTTTGTTATCACTTTGGCTTTCCTGTCACCATGACTACTTAATTAGCCAGGTTACTAGGTACAGTACCAGGCTGGCTCGTAAATGTAGGATGGGGGAGGAGGAAGGACGAAGGAGGAGGAGGAGATGGAGGAGGAGGATGAAAGAGGAGGTTGAAGAGAGAGGAAGACGAGGGAGAGGCAGATGGTAGAGGAAGAGGGGGAGCATGAGCAGAGGGGAGAAGTTGGAGGAGGGGGAGGAGTTGGAGGAGGGGGAGGATTTGGAGGAGGGGGAGGAGTTGGAGGAGGGGGAGGATTTGGAGGAGGGGGAGGATTTGGAGGAGGGGGAGGATTTGGAGGAGGGGGAGGATTTGGAAGAGGGGGAGGATTTGGAGGAGGGGGAGGATTTGGAGGAGGGGGAGGATTTGGAGGAGGGGGAGGATTTGGAGGAGGGGGAGGATTTGGAGGAGGGGGAGGATTTGGAGGAGGGGGAGGATTGGGAAGAGGGGGAGGATTTGGAGGAGGGGGAGGATTTGGAAGAGGGGGAGGATTGGGAGGAGGGGGAGGATTGGGAGGAGGGGGAGGATTTGGAAGAGGGGGAGGATTCGGAGGAGGGAGGAGGCACAGAAGGGAGTAGAAGCGGTATTGAGGAGGGGTGAATAAGTTGAAGGAGAAAGGAAGATAAAATAGTGGGAGCTGGAGGAGGAGGAGGAGGAGGAGGGAGCAGTGAAGAGAGAGGAGGGAGGTGGTAGAAGGGAGGAGGGAAGTAGAGGAGGGAAGGGGAGAAGGCAGGAGGGAGGCTGCAGGAGGTAGGAGACAGGAGGCAGGAGGGAAGGGGCAGGAGGGAGGAGTGAGGAGACAGGAGGGAAAGGGGAGGAGGCAGGAAGGAAGGGGGAGGAGGAAGGAGGGAGGAGAGAGGAGAGAGGAGAGAGGAGGGACAATCCTAAAGACAGAACCCCTCCCACTCCCCCCTCCTCCCTCCTCCCCCTTCCCCTCCCCTCCCCTGCCCCTATATACACACAGGCCCGGGTGGAGAGTGTGCCTGTACTACCAGTAGGCAGTCTGTGTATATATAACCAGGTGTAGTAGAGAGTGTGAAATGTACATAGAGCAGCTCATTGTGTGGCTATTTATAGCATGGTCCCAACACTTCACTGTCCTTCAGGCTTTATTGCTTTATTTATTCATTGTTATCTGTATTTCACAAAGTTATAAGAGCGGTATAGTGCAAATAGTGTGTGTGTATATATATATCTGGGGCAGATTTTCAGAAAATGTACAATTGGCAGCTGTACACATTTAGTAAATTCTGCTAGATTAGGCTGCAAGTTGGTCAACACTAGGTAAATTCGGGTATATTCGGTATTGCATTGATTCTAGCAATCTGTTTGGTTAGGCTGAACTGTATTTTGAACTTTATTTTCGTCTGATATGTGTGTTCTTTGAGAGGATTGGTGAAGTTGAATTGTACATTTTCTGATGATCTGACCCATATATAGCCTTCAGGCGTACCAAGAGCTACTCAGGAGCAGTACCTAGATACCTGCAAACCCAACAATCTTTCAATTCTCTGTGGTACATAGATAGAACCTGATGAGAATGTGGTACAAGGGATACTATTGCACTGTCCAAGATGTTTTTTTTTTGTGGCCCACAAGTCGATAGGCGAGTGGGTTACGAAAAAAAATCAAACTTTGTAATGTGTAATGTTTGACAGTGTAATAGTGTCACGAGTGCCACATTCAAATTTAGGTTCTATCTTTACTCCCAGGCTGCTATGCTGACCTTATATGTTTTTTGTTTACTGGGGACAGGAAGTCATACCACACGCGTGAAACTGGTGCAAATTACCACACTTCTCCCACCCATACAAATAGCATGTGGTACATACATCAATGTGGAGTACAAAATATGTTATTTTCCTATATAAATAATATTATAATGATATTTTGTGTTTTATTCGCAAATATTTTTGTAGGAATGTTCTCCGTTTTGAGGTATCTAGTACTTCAGGTCGTGTAAATACATGAGTCAAATTGCAGGACAGTGTATTAGATTTGGGTCAAGTCTCCAGAATTTGTACAATTCGCCTTCACCAATCTTCTAAAATGACCCCAAATTAAGAAGGAAATTAGGTTTAAAATACAGTTCAACACAACCAGACAGATTTATTGAATGAATACAATACAGATATACCTAGTATTCACCAATTTTCACTCTAATTTAGCAGAACTTGATAGATGTGGAAAACTGTAGATTGTGCATTTTCTGAACTGACACTGACCAGATGAAACATATATCCTTGCATTTCAAGGTTCATCCTATAGAGTATATTTAGCTACTTTACTAGTAATTGTCCGCCCAGAGATATTACAAACTTTTTTAAAAATAAAGATATAAAACATAACATATAGAAATACATATTAAATGAAATAATGTTTACCATCATTGCAATAGGCTTGATCCCATCTTTTGAAATATGATGATATCTCAAAATACATTTTTTACGACTTGTGACTCATTTTCCTATAAAACATCAAAATTGCATTGTTTCATGCACTTATACAAACCTTACATAACCTTTCCGTTTCCTTGCTTTCAGGTGAGTGTTTTGCTTCACATCTTCATGCCAGGTACATTTATATTGGTTTGTATTTTACTTCTTACCACTGACATTCCACTGATAAAAACCTAATCTCGCCTCACGGAGCTGACATTTATGGATTTGAACAAGATTTTATTCATGATATCACATTACATCGTGTGTCCCCGCTGTTCTCCATCATTCCTGATAGAGTGAATGTTAGATAACCTTCTACCTGGTACATCTAGAAATATTCACACACATCTTTATTTCAGTTAAATTGTGATGTGTTCGACTAAAATGAGTCACAAGTTGCAAAAATGATATTTTTCAAAGTGTTTTTTTCTACAAGATCTCGTTATTGCAATGTTCTGATTCTTTGAGGGTTTAGCACCTATAGTCCATGTAACAAATTTCGGGACATTGTGTTAGATATATCCTGGCGTTTTGAAGGCCTTCATATGAACTATGTTTAGTTACTGTACTGGTAATTACCCATTCAAAAACATTGCAAACTTTACTTTTCAAAAATAGAAATATCTTAAGCCATAGAAATACTTATTAGGTTTCTAGTGTTTACTATCATAGGACTCAGCTTGATCTCATTTTGTACAAATATGGTGATATCTCAAAACCCATATTTTGTGACTCATTTTTCTAAAACGGTCACAATTATTATACGATTTCTGTATTTAGTTAGCTTTCTACAATGTCCGCCATATTAAGTGTCGATCCCGAAACATATGACGTCATGAATGGGGGTGACGTCAGGCGCCAGGGTAACGTCAGCAGTTCATTTTTTGCTAGGGGGAGTCATGGTAAAAACCGCTCAACAATTGAATTGGTAATTACGCAATTCACATTGTGCAAAGTAGCTGTTTAGAGATAAACAATAGGGAGATTTAGCAACCACGACGCACCTACACAACACTAACGCATCCACTAACCTTTACTACATTATTAACGTTGTGGGGATATCTCAAGAGGCCTACAATGCAGATGCCCTGAACCTAGCACCTTTCGAGATATCCCCACAGCAGTAATAATACACAAATAGTTAGTGGATGCGTTAGTGTTGTGTTGGTGCGTTGTGGTTGCTAAATCTGCCTAATATCACACACATCCTTACACAATGTCCACTTTACCTATACTACTCGCAAGCTCATATAGGTAGAGGCTCTATTTGAGACCACTCACTCAACAATATATATAATATATTGTCTTAAAATGTGGTGGTACATGTGTGTATCCACACGACTGAAAGCACTAGATACCCCAGATATGAGAACATTCCTACAAAGAATAAAACAATTAGGAAAATGTCAATGTTGCGACATGGGACTCATTTCTCTATAGCACATCACGGCAAGCTGTATCGGATCCTCCTGTACATGTACCCTGCTGGTGTTTAGGACGCAGTGAGAGGGTTACAGCTGATATGAACATGACTGGGCAGGACTTATGACTCATTTCCCTGTGACAAATTATAATACCAGACGGTAAGTTTGTTATCACTTTGGCTTTCCTGTCACCATGACTACTTAATTACCCAGGTTACTAGGTAAAGTACCAGGCTGGCTCGTAAATGTGGATTTGAGAGAGGGTGGGGAAAGGAGGAAGGAGGAAGGAAGAGGAAGAGGAGGATGAAAGAGGAGGTTGAGGAGGGAGGAAGACGAGGGAGAGGCAGATGGTAGAGGAGGAGAGGGAGCAGAAGGGAAGAGTTGGAGGAGTTGGAGGAGTTGGAGGAGAGAGGAGCGGGAGCAGGAGCAGGAGCAGAAGGGAGGAGTTGGAGGAGGGGACAGAGTTGGAGGAGGAGGGAGGAGGAGTTGGAGGAGGAGATGGAAGGGAGAGGAGGGAGGAGGCGGAGAAGTTAAGGGAGAAGAGGAAGAGAGGAGCGGAGGAGAGAGAAGGCACAGCTCGGAGGAGCAGGTGGAAGGGGAGAGGAGCTTGAGGAGGAGGAGGAAGCAGCGAGGAGAGAGGATGGGATGGAGGGAGAGGATTTGGAGGAGAGATGGGCGAGGAGGGAGGTGGTAGGAGGGAGGTGGTAGGAGGCGGAAGTAAGAGGGAGGTGGTAGGAGGGAGGTGGTAGGAGGGAGGTGGTAGGAGGGAGGTGGTAGGAGGGAGGTGGTAGGAGGGAGAGGATTTGGAGGAGGGAGGTGGTAGGAGAGAGGAGGGAGGAGGGAGGAGGCAGGAAGGAGGAGGCGGAAGTAAGAGGGAGGTGGAAGGGGGGATGAGGGAGGTGGGAGGACATGGGGAGGAGGGAAGAGGGAGGAAGTAAGAGGGAGGTGGTAGGAGGGAGGAGGGAAGGGGAGGAGGGAGGAGGGAGAAGGAAGGAGGGAAGGAGGGAAGGGGGAGGAGGGAGGAGGAAGGAGGGAGGAGGCAAGAGGGAGGAGGGAAGGGGGAGGAGGGAGGAGGGAGGAGGGAAGAGGGTAGAGGGAAGAGGGAAGAGGGAAGATAGAGAAGGCAGGAGGGAGGAGGCAGGATCGAGGGAGGAGAGAGGGGGGATAGGGGAGGAGGCAGGAAGGAAGGGGGAGGAGGAAGGAGGGAGGAGAGAAGAGAGAGGAGCGACAATCTAAAGACAGAACCTATTATGTAACAGACCCAGACCTTCCATTCCACCACCTTCCCCACCCTCCCCACCCTCTACCTGCTACCACTATATATATATACATCTACCAGTAGCATAGCCTAATGTGCAGTTGCAGCAGGAGCAGGAGCTATTATATGTAATGCTGCCTGATGTTGACCGATGGCGAGCAATTAAGCCTGTGATGTGAGCTAATTAGTGGGCCTAGCGAGCTGCTCGTTAATGGGCCTAATGAATGCTGGTAATGCATGTAATGTTGTGCAGCAGCTGTTAGACCTTCCTATGCTGGGTCTCGGGCTATAATGTACATATGTGATGTCTCCAGGATAAAGAGTTATAAGTCTTAAAATTGATATTTTTCAAAGTGTTTTTTTTCACAAGATATCTTTATCAAAATGTTCTAATTTTTAGAGGGGGTATCACTTATAGTCATATGTATCCATGTAACAAATTTCGGGACATTGTAATAAATATATCCTTACTTTTAAATGAGGATACCGTGAAATAAAATTAATCATCCCAATCATGTTTCAATTTAAATGTCAATTGATGTGGGGAAGGCGAGTTTTCCCATATTTGATTTTTTTATATTTGATATGCACTGTCTATGGGTGTCATCAGTCATTCCGATAATGTTTGAGCAGTGCGGAGATTGTGCGTATCTCTTGCCCCTTGCCACTTTATAATATGTATAATGAGAATATATTCAAAATAATAATATATTAATAATATATTTAAATTTAAACTAATATTGTTACATTGTCAGTAACTACAGTTGTTCAAAAAGATTTAAATAGTACTCACAGTCATAAAATTTGGTTCATTTACACAAAATGCACCACACCTTGTCAGACCTCAACCCCAGCCCCTTTACTTTCACATAAACACCAATGTTCCTGTATCCCACATGTCCTAGTGTTAAGGAATCCTAGCTTAGCATCTATTAGAACCAGTAGATTTAGTTAGACACAGCAGTGGGCGGAAACCCATGGTTATTCCCCGTCGAATCTACCCTGTGAGCCCATGCCATTATATGCAGATGTCCTAACCCACTTCCTGAATATTAATGTAACAATTGTGTACCAAATATAGTATTGCAAATGCAAATTGTATTCTTAATAAAGTCGTATGTATTATATCACTGTACGATCTTTTGCATTTCATACTTGATCACTCTTATCTTTGACCTTGCTAAATAAAAAAAATGTACTGACGCAACCAAGAGTAAGAAAACCCCCCAAATCAAAATATTTGTAGGAAGAGACTTTGTGGGGATAAAACATTCACAAAATACAACTTTTGCTACTTATGAATAATTTGTGACATATTTAAAAAAACAAAAAAACCCAACCATTTGTCCCAATTTTAAGGGGCAAAGCTATAGATTTTAAAGTGACCAGAGCGTCCAGGAGACTTGACCAACAGCTCTAAACCATCCATTTATTGACCCTTACCCCACGTGACAGGTTGCTATGGTAACATATGATAGAAGATGCCTTTAAGTTCTTTTTTTATTTATTTAAATGTTTGAGTACCGGATGAAGTGTATGGGCAGGGGAGATATGGTGGACCGGGAGAGGAGCTGGTATATCTGTCTGACTCTGGTATGTATACGAGAGTGAGTGGGGTTGAAATAGATCTGTCGAGTTTTGGAAGCTACTTTTATATATAAGTGTACATTGTCATTTTATTTTTATATGATCATTCAAAATAATGATGTTTAATAATAGCGGTATATGTGATGTGTTTAGGGAAAATAAGTCGAAAGTCGCAAAAAATCATATAATTCAAAATTCAAGACTGTCTATTAAATATATCCTTGCGATTCAAAGATCATCCTATATGGAGTATATTTAGCTATTTTACTGGCAATTGCCCACACAGAAATATTGGAAACTTTTTTTCAAACTTAAATACATCAAACATAAGATATAGAAACACTTCTTAGATGTTCACCATCATTGGAATGAGAGTGGTGTTGAAGTAGAGCTTGTGAAGTTACTATATATGTGATGTGTTTCAGGAAAATGAATCACAAGTCGCAAAATTGATATTTATTCATAAGATATCTTTGTTGGAATATTCAAATTCTTCGGGTGCTTAATGCCGCTAGTGACTTCGATATGTGTACACAATTTCAAGGCAATGTATCAAATATATTTATGCATTTCTAAGGTCATCTTATGGAGTATATTTAGGTACTTTATTAGTAATTATCCACCTAAAAATCACAATTACAAGTCACACAAATAAATGGATTTTGAGATATCATCATATTTTCAAAGAAAAGATCAAGCGGATTCCAATATTAGTAAACGATAGCTAGGACATCTAATAAGTATTTCTATGTCTTAAATTTGACACTTTATTTTTTGAAAAAATACTTCTAGGTGGACATTTACTACTAAAGTAGCTAAATATACTCCATAATGTTAATCAAATCAATTAAAAATTGATTGATATGTTATTGAAAATGTACGCTTCAGGAAATAAAATTCTATACATACATAATATGACCTTTGAAATGCATGGATATATTGAATGCACTGTCTTGAAATTTGAGAAAGGTATTTATGCTACAAACAGCGTTAAGCACCCCAAAAAGTTAAAAACATTCCCACAAAGACATCTTGTGAATAAAACACTGAGAACGATATCAATGTCCCGACCCATCACTCATTTTTCTGGAACCTGCCACGTTTGACAATTTTTGAAAGGAAAGATCAAGCGGATTCAAATAACAGTAAACGGTAGGACATCTAATAAGTATTTCTATATCTTAAATTTGATCATTTAAAAAAACAAAAAAACAAAGTTCTAGCTAAACAAATTCCATAATATGACCTTAAAAATGCATGGATATATTGAATGCACTGTCTTGAAAATTGAGAAATGTATTTATGCTACAAACAGCGGTAAGCACCCAACAAAGTTAAAAACATTCCCACAAAGACATCTTGTGAATAAAACACTGGGAACGATATCAATGACCCGACCCATCACTCATCTTTCTGTAACCCGCCACGTTTTACCACCGTGTTAAGATTTAATCAACCTGGTGGCTATTGCATTATATGTCCCGGATGTAAGGAGATCACATGATCAGTCTCTATGGCTGCCATTGGCTGGGAGGGCCCCGTATATAGTGCTGACCTTCAGGGAAAAGAGAACTTAAGTTTGACCTTTGTCGTCAAGGTTTCACTATAGTTTGAGACCTTGGATTACAGCAGAAGTGTATTGAATTTGTGTGTGCTTAAATTACTGTTTAAAAGTATTGATGACAAATAAAAGAAAGTGAATATATATTTATTTGAGTATTTGATATATGGGTCAGATTTTCAAAAAATGTACAATTCAACTTCACCAATCATCTCAAATAACCCAAGTTTCAGGCGAAAATAAAGTTCAAAGTACAGTTCCACCTAACAAAACAGATTGCTAGAATCAATGCAAGGCCGAATATACTCAAATTTACCTAGTATTGGCCAAATTGCAGGCTAATTTAGCAGAATTTACTAAATGTGTACAGCTGCCAATTGTACATTTTCTGAAAATCTGACCCACGTACATTTTTGCATCCTTCTTTTTAAAACTGTTTTTTTTTTCAACGAAATTTCACATGAGTGATACGTTTTATTCGTGAATGTAAAATTTTACAAGCAATGATGCATAGTGCTTTAAGGTACGAAAATAGAAAATTTCAAACAATACTAGTTTAACTAATGAGGATGAGCGACATGTGACTATTAGTATAAGTCATTAAGTTGATTACATAATTATTACATTTTACTCAACAATTTACAGGATACTGATTCTCACATCTACCATAGAACAAGAATGAATCTTTTTTTTTCATTCTTTGCCCGACACTAAGTCTAAAATACATAATCATACTGCATAGGCTAAAACAGTTGATAGTCTAAAAAACACCAGTAAAACTTCAAAATATGTCTAATCTTTTCAGATTTGAAGTTCTCCTGAATGGCGTCGGTATTGATAGGCCTATACTGTCCCTCCAAACATCTTTATTTATCCACAAATAATGATAAATACAGGTTAACTAACAAGTTGGTTGAAGGAGCGAGACTATTGCACAAGTACAATATTCTAAGTGGCTTAAACCAACGACTTAGTAAACATATTTGTTATACATGCTTTCAATTATGAAGATAGAAAAGATTAAGTCATGAATTTGAATTTCAGCGGTAATCTTAATTAAAAAAACAGATGTGTTGCCATGACAACCCCACATAACTTACTAGTGAAATACGCACTATGTGTAACTCACTCGAGATGCGTTGTTTTCAGAGCAATGCGTTTATAATAAGAATGAATATCTGATAGAAGGAAGGACTGTTCTTTCTGAGTATGTTTTTATTGTATATGGTAAGGCCAAAAAAAAATATAGGTGTGTTTCCGATTTATCTGGCTGAAAACTAGGTAGGGGGGGATGGTAACTTTTTTTTTTTTATTTTTTTTTTTTTGGAAAACAACTCCCAGGAACTGAAAAAAATGTCTATTTCATAACAATAGTTGTTTTAAACATGGGAAATGTGCTTTTTGACAGTTCTGGGTTAGGAAACCCCGTTTTCCTGCTTTCATAAGCTTTTTTTGTCAAAAAATCCCCAAAAAGTAAGATATGATTTTTTAAAAATCAGGTATGGTAAAATAAAAGTTAGGTAGGGTAAGGTTTTTCTAGGTAGGCGGGGTAAATCGGAAACACACCTATTCTTTTTTGCCTAATGTAAGATAGTAGTATTTCCCACAAATGTGATCCGTTTTAGGAAAAAAGAGTCACAAGTCGATTTTGATATATGATCATATTTGAAAAGAGGAGAAAAAGGTGATTCCAATGACAGTAAACACTAGAACACCTAATAAGTAGTTCCATATTTTAAGTTTGATATAGTCATTTTTGAAAAAAAAACTGTTTGCAATGTTTCTGGATGGGTAATTACCAGTAAAGTAACTAAATATACTCCATACAAAGGCCTTCAAAACGTAAGGATATATTTAATACAATGTCCCGAAATTTGTTATATAGATTCATATGACAATAAATGATAATCCCTCTAGAAATCAAAACATTTCAATGAAGAGATATTGTAAAAAAAAAACTTTGAAAAATATCAACTTTTGCGACTTATGACTTATTTCCCTGAAACACATCACAAATGATAAAAGTAGGTATCACAGGGGTTGTGCCTGCAAGTGTGAGAATCAACGTAGGCCTAAAGATTTGAATATATTGTATTCTTGGGGCAGATTTTTAGAAAAGGCACAAACTACAGCAAATACTCCTGGATTATAGTGAAAATTGATAAATACTAGGTATATCTAAGTGTATTTTGTATTGTATTCATTCATTCTGGTTATGTTGAACTGTATTTTGAACCTGATTTTCGTTTTAAATTTGGGTTTTTTGAGAACATTGGTGAAGGCCAATTGAACGTTTTCTGGAGACTTGACCCTCTTGTGTAAACTTTCTCTCACAGCTTCCTTATTTAAATATCTGCAATGATAGCGCTACAGATTTGCGGGTAGAAAAACATCGTTCTTCTGAATTTCAACATCTTGGCAGCGATGTATTTCGAGAAGAAATAGTGTTTTTTATTTCTTTGAGGAAACATTAATTCCCTGTGATGTGTATGCATGTGCTTCTGTAATTCAGGTGGCAAGACGCGGACTTTGTATTCGTTTTTATAGGCAGGGCGCGGACCTTTGTAATGGAGACTCTTCATGGCAGCACCCATGAAAAAAGTGGATCCTACTTTTAAGGTTTCCCAGAATCTTCTTAGTTAGTTTTATACAAAGACATTTAGCATAACATGAAATCAATAGCCATGCGTCATGATTATAGTCCATGAAGATGATTCGTGAACATTATGAGGGTCAGATTTTCAGAAAATGCACAATTTACAGATCTACACATCTCTCAAATTCTGCTAAATTAGACTGAAAA
Source organism: Sthenelais limicola (assembly GCA_942159475.1). Classification (NCBI taxonomy): domain Eukaryota; kingdom Metazoa; phylum Annelida; class Polychaeta; order Phyllodocida; family Sigalionidae; genus Sthenelais; species Sthenelais limicola. The sequence continues at coordinate 19,156,019 of OW804096.1, read as the reverse complement.
ATGATAAATACTAGGTATATCTGAGTGTATTCTGTATTATATTTATTTACTAAATCTCTGCGGTTATGTTGAACTGTATTTTGAACCTAATTTCTTCTTAAATTGGGGTTATTTGAGGGGATTGGTGAAGGCCAATTGTACGTTTTCTGACGAGCTAACCCATAAAATGAAATGCCTAACTCGCGAGAATACTTTTCCTAATGTTCTGCGCCAATAAGCTCATCTACTAGGAAATACTTTCGAACATTATATGTTTCTATCAAACAAACACTCTTTCATTAATTTTGGTCATGCCTCCTCATATTATTCATTTCAGAGGGTGAACTTTTTTTAGAAAATGTACAATTGGCAGCTGTACACATTTAGTAAAAATCTGCTCAAATAGCCTACAATTTGGTCAATACTTAAATTCGAGTATATTCAGAATTGCAATCTGTTTGGTTAGGTTGAACTGAATTTTGAACCTGATTTATGTAGTAAATTTGGGTTATTTGAGAGGATTAATAATGACAAATTGTACAATTTCTGGCGATTTCACCCTTGACTCCCCCTAAAATATGATTGTTCTTTCAAACAACTTACATGTTTGGCTGATGTATGCATCAAGTATTGCTTGAGTTAAATATGTAAACTGTTAAACCTTACTATTATTAAATTAGTATCTGAACATCATTTTGTTGGAGGTTTAGTACGATTTCCCTGCAGTAATATATAAATAGATTGAGGGATAAATTGAAATAGCTGGTCAATTCTGGAATGTATCTAAACATGAAATAGAAAGTATATGAATCAGTGCTGGACTGGTTGACTTGACTTGACTTATTTATTTTTTATTATTAAGAGTATTTGTCAATCGATACAGGAACAAGTACATGTATAAGTAAATATAACAAAGTCAATATACATAAGATATCACCTGTATACAAGAGGTAGGAAATAGCCTCAGTCCTAGTGAAACTAGGTCTGGTATGATTGGCCATTACCTGATGGTAAAACATAACTATAACTTGTAGCATACACATAGAAAGAAATAGGGCTATCTAGGTGGCTATAAGAAAACTACGATGAAAAGGTGATGGATGAAGAATAGGAGTAGTAAGTGACATTATAAGTACAATGGTACCAAGCTTTCGGCCTTGGTTAAGGCCTTAAAATTTATATAAGATTCGATATTTGACTTGGCGTTTCACACAGCAGATGGTTTAAGAAAAAAACCATATGAAATGCCAAAAAAAAAGAAAAAAAAGGAGACTGATATTGTACCTTACATGTGTACATGCCTCGAGAGCAGGATATCTTGAATAAAAGTATCTTGATTAGAAAGATAAAAAAATAGCTGGTCAAATTGCTGGATTCTACTGTTCACTGAGAAAAGCAGAAGAATGCCTTTGGCACTCGTGCCGTCTTCGGCCGGGGAAACCTAAAAAATATACTAAACCTAATACAAGTCACAATATCGTAAACATTTATGGGAAATCTGAAATTTAAGACTGTCCTTAAAATCTTACTATGTATGATAGCCTTTTTAAAACTGTTAACAGTCTGAATTGAAGATGGAAATTGTACAGATATATAACTTTCTGGCCAAGTTAACTGAAAGAGCAAATATCTGTCACAGACAAACAATGTTTTTCAATAGAAAAACATTGTTTTACATTGACAAACAGTGTTTTTCTAATTCTTACACCGATGGCTTGCCATAATAGTGCCGCTCTAAGACATATATGGGTCGGATTTTCAGAAAATGTACAATTCACCTTCAGCAATCCTCTCAAATAACCCACATTTAAGACAGAAATGAGCTTCAAAATACAGTTTGACATAAGAGAACTGGTACTTTAAACCAATGCGATACCAAATATACTCAGATATACCCAAAATCTATTATTTTTTAGCAGAATTTAGCAGAAATTACTAAATATGTACAGCTGCCAATTGTACATTTTCTGAAAATCTGACCCATATATATCTATAGCCGCAGTCTACAGTCTAGCATATATGAGCCATATGTGATGTGTTACAGGCAAATGTGTCACAATTAAGTCACACATCTTTCAAAGTGCTTTATTTACAAGATGTATTCATGGGAATGTTTACATTTTTAAGTTGTTTAATACTTCCCGTAACATGAACACATGTACCAAATCTCAAGACAGTGTATTAAATATATCCTTATATTACCTTTCTAAGGTTATCCTATACTTTATATTTGGTTACTTTTCTTGTAATCTTCCAACCAAAAACACTGCAACATTTTTTTCCAAAAGATTTTTAAGATATCATATAAAACTTGAGATGTTAAGATATCAAACTTAAATTATAGAAGTACTTATTAGATGTCCTGATGCTTGCCAAGTTTGGAATCTCCTTGACGACGAGGCGCCAGTGGCCATCCAAGAGATTGCCTAATTCTCCCCTTTGACAACAGGACGCGCCACCGTTTCTCGGAACGGCTAAATTGGACTAGGAAAGTTGGCTACTTCACCCGATTTCGTATGTTTTCGCAGTCAACGGGAAAAAAGAATTACGGATTTGTCATCCTTAACATGTTTGAGAATGAAATAGTCGGGGTTCATAGTGTCTATATTGTACTGGTAATGCACATAGGCTGATTTCCCAATGCATGTCTACCAGCTCCCAATGCATAAGCCTTCTTCCACGCACTCGGCCGTACTCGTGTAAACCTGCACTACAAGCGCTGGGTACTGCTGCACTATAGGAGCAGCAGTACCCAGCTTTTAACAGTAGGGTGTGTGTGTGGGGGGAGGGGGGGGGGGTAGCGTTATATACTATAAAGCCATTCCCATTCTCATTCCCATCAAATTGTGACGATAGTCCTACTTGCCACACACACATCTGGATGTCATCTTTTCAAATATGATGATATCTCAAAATCCAATTTCTGCCTCTTTTTGTGACTCGTTTTCCTCCCATATGTGATGTGTTACAGGAAATGAGTCACAAGTCGCGTAAACGAAATTTTCCAAAGTGATTTATTCACAAGTTCTCTTTGTTGGAAAGCTCTCATTCTTGGAGGGTTAAGTGCTGTGCACAAGTGAATTCATGTCCCAAATGGCAAGACTGTGGATGGAATATATTCTTGCGTTTTAAAGGTCATCCTATGCAGTATACTTAGTTACTTTACTGGTAATTACCCACCCAGTAATATTGCAACTATTGCAGAAATTCTTTCAAACATAAATGTGATGTGTTTCAGGAAAATGAGTCATAAGTCGAAAAAAATAGATTTTGAGATACCATTATATTTGAAAAGATGAGATGATAGTAAACAGTAATAGTAAACTATCCAATGATAGTAAACAGTCTAATAATCTCATAAGTGTTTTTAGATTTTAAGTTTGATATTTTTGTTTTTGAAAAAAAAAGTTTCCAATATTTCTGGGGGTGAATAAGCAGTAAAGTAACTAAATTTAGTCCATATGAGGACCTTTAAACCTAAAGAATATACTACATAGATTGTCCTGAAATTTGATACATCGATTGATATAGGTATAAGTGATGAACTCCCCAAAAATCAGAACATTCCAATAATATGATCGTGTGATAAAAACACTTTGGAAAATATCAATTTTGCGACTTATGACTCATTTTCCTGAAACGCATCACAAATATATCAAACATATAATTTAGAATCAGTTTTCAGATGTCCTCCATGTTTACTCTCATTGGAATCAGCTTGATCTCCTCTTTTCAAATATGATGATATCTCAAAATCCATTTTCTGCCACTTGTGGCTCTTTTTCCTGTGAGTGAGTGAGATTGGTTGCTTTACGCCCTTATCAACACATTTAATATGGTTATATCAAGGGCGGGAGAGCTGAGAGGGGGGCAGTTTATGACCATACCCAGGAAATAGAGATAGAGAAGAAGGGAGAGAGAGACAGAGAAAAGAGACAGAAAGGCACTTTATGGTCATACCCAGGACCAGTCTTTTTCCTGTAACACATCACATATGTGATGCGTTTCAGGAAAATGAGTCACAAGTCACAAAAAATAGATTTCGAGATATCACCATATTTGAAAAGAGGAGATCAAGCTGATTCCAATGGTGGTAAACATTAAGGATATTAAATAAGTATTTCTATATTCTACGTTTGATATTTTTATTTCTGAAAAAAAAAAAAAGTTTTCAATATTTTGGGGTGAACAATTACTAGTAAATTAGGTAAACGTACTCTACAGAATGATCTTGAATATGCATGCATATATTTAATACACTATCCTGAAAGTTAGGCCATGTATTCATAAGACTGACTAGGTACCCAAAAAATGAAAACATTCCAAAAAGGAAATCTTGTAAATAGATGGCTTTTAAGAATATGAATTTTGCGACTTGTGACTCATTTTTCTATAATACATGACACATATCTATAGCCAGTGTCTACAGTCTAGCATACATGAAGGAGGCCGACACTACTACTATACTGCCTGCCTCCACCCATAAATAACGCTTATAATACAGCTGGAAGGCAGGTGCCCGCGCTACAAGCTCTAAATTGAAGTTAAGGCAAATCTACCTGTCTTCCTCTCGTTTTCGCTGACCTGGGCAAAGGCCTCGGGGAAAATTGAACCGGCTCGCCTTCTGATCTGCACCTTACTTTCCGCTTCCTCAATAGGGGAGTTTTGGTAGTCACTGTTTGAGTCATGGCTCACAGTATCCTAATGTTATTATTCAATGGAGCCCAACAGTTCCTTTATTTCATAAAAACATAACTGTTCATAAATGACAGTTACATTTTTGTCCCCAGGCTTTTTTGTTGTTGTTTTAATGAGTATAATATAAAGATAAAGCAACTTACTTAAAGCTGGTAGTTTTAACTTACATATACCAGTTATATTACATACATGTGATGTGTTATAGGAAAATGAGCAAAGTCGCAAAGAAATTAATTTTGAGATATCATCATAATTATTTGAAAAGATGATGTCAAGCCGATTCCAATGGTAGTAAACAGTAGGATATCTAATAATTATTTCTATATTTTAAGTTGATATTTTTAGTTTTGAAAAAAAGTTTGCAATATTTCTGGGTGGACATTTCCTAGTAAAGGAGCTAAATTTATCTGAGTCATGATTTACAGGCAGTATTATATTACTTTTTTAAAAAATTAGAATGTTTATCAGCAAGTCAATAAATCCAATCATTTCACGAGTAGTTAGGTACAGTGAAGATACATAGTCATTTCACAAATCAGTATAAGGGTCAGATTTTCAGAAAATGTACAATTCTCCTTCACCAATCCTCTCAAATAACTCACATTTCAGACGAAAATAAAGTTCAAAATGCAGTTCAACCTAACCAAACAGATTCCTAGAATCAATGCAATGCAGAATATACTCGCATTTACCTAGTATTGACCAAATTGCAGCCTATTGTAGCAGAGTTTTCTAAATGTGTAGAGCTGCTAATTGTACACTTTCAGAAAGTTTGACCAATTAACGTTGACATGGACTCACGGGTCGTTATTCAGTGCAACTCATGCAATATTCCCGCTCCTGCAACCAACTCGTTAATTAACCTGTATTTAATATATCTAGTAATTTTACTATAATTATATGAGTTGTTATCATCTACATATAAATGCTCGGCTGCACAGTAGCTATCCATTATTCATGGACAGGGAATGTGACACATAAATAGATGGAACCTAGCAAGGGGGAAGTCTGTACACTTGTTATTGACCAAGGGAGCGCGGGTAGTTAGAGGGCGGTCACTAACAAATGTACAGACTTCACCCGAGCTTTGTTCCATATTTATTACACCCCATTAATAAATAAAAAATATAAATAATTAAAAATAAAAGAAGTAATTTACGTTTTGGGCGGACCTACTTGTTGTATGTCCCCAGGGTGACATAACTCACATGTTATGCGCCACTTTGACCAAGTGTGACATACAATGCTGAAGGTATAGGAAGCAACAGCACAGGGGTGTAATAAACCACTGGTGAGTCCTATAAAGTATCTGGTCCTGGGTATGACCATAAAATGTCTTTCTGTCTCTTTTTCTCTGTCTCTTTCTCCCTTCTTCTCTATCTCTATTTTCTGGATACATGATCATAAAGTGCCTTTCTGTCTCTTTCTCTGTCTCTCTCTCCCTTCTTCTCTATCTCTATTTCCTGGGTAAGACCATAAAGTGCCTTTCTGTCTCTTTTTCTCTGTCTCTCTCTCCCTTCCTCTCTATCTCTATTTCCTGGGTACGACCATGAAGTGCCTTTCTGTCTCTTTTTCTCTGTCTCTCTCTCCCTTCCTCTCTATCTCTATTTCCTGGGTACGACCATAAAGTGCCTTTCTGTCTCTTTTTCTCTGTCTCTTTCTCCCTTCTTCTCTATCTATATTTTCTGGGTAAGACCATAAAGTGCCTTTCTGTCTCTTTTCTCTGTCTCTCTCTCCCTTCTTCTCTATCTCTATTTCCTGGGTAAGACCATAAAGTGCCTTTCTGTCTCTTTTTCTCTGTCTCTCTCTCCCTTCCTCTCTATCTCTATTTCCTGGGTAAGACTATAAACTGCCTTTCTGTCTCTTTTTCCCTGTCTCTTTCTCCCTTCTTCTCTATCTCTATTTTCTGGGTAAGACCATAAAGTGCCTTTCTGTCTCTTTTCTCTTTCTCTCTCTCCCTTCTTCTCTATCTCTATCTTCTGGGTAAGACCATAAAGTGCCTTTCTGTCTCTTTTTCTCTGTCTCTCTCTCCCTTCTTCTCTATCTCTATTTCCTGGGTAAGACTATAAACTGCCTTTCTGTCTCTTTTTCTGTCTCTCTCTCCCTTCTTCTCTATCTCTATTTCCTGGGTAAGACCATAAAGTGCCTTTCTGTCTCTTTTTCTCTGTCTCTCTCTCCCTTCTTCTCTATCTCTATTTCCTGGGTAAGACCATAAAGTGCCTTTCTGTCTCTTTTTCTCTGTCTCTCTCTCCCTTCCTCTCTATCTCTATTTCCTGGGTAAGACTATAAACTGCCTTTCTGTCTCTTTTTCTCTGTCTCTCTCTCCCTTCTTCTCTATGTCTATTTCCTGGGTATGATCATAAACTGCCCTCCTCTTAGATCTCCCGCCCTTGATATAACCATATTATGTGTTGATAAGGACGTAAAGCAACCAATCTCACTCACTCAAGTCTCATACCTGGGAAACAGATGTCTGTAACACAGCTGTTGCATGGAGCATGGGACATGCATACTTAAAGTGACACTTCTCACTCTGCTAGGTCTGATTCACCTGTAACGGACACTCGTCTAGTGTCTCATGCATCTTGAAGATGCCTTCTCCACTATTCACACCCTCGGCACCTACGACCCCAACTGCAGTTACCAGCATTGTTGTTGTGATTGTTATGATTTTCTTTGAAATCTTGCTTAAAAATACTTTATATAACAAACTGAATCGATAGATCTCTTCCTTTTAGGTATGACACCATTGTGATGGGTTCAAATAATGTACCAGGGTTGAAGTTTACTTGTATTTTGTACTTGGAATAACACACTGTATGACCCCAACTGATTTCCACTATGACCGTAACTGTATGATGCAGTTACGGGTATACCACTCAATGTTTTTCACCTAGATTACACTGTATTATAAGCCAGATACATGTATCTGATAACACTCGAACCTAAATGCAACTATAGTAAACACCCACAGAACATGACAGCTACTGAAAACGGCTTTTGTTAGGTAAAAACCAACATTGTTTGTTCTAATGGGAACCCACCTTCCGCCATTTTGAATGCTGGTAACTGCAGTTGAGGTCGTAGGTGACGAGGGTGTGACTATTAGTCCAGTGGAGTCTCAGAAAAAAGTATGTTTTGCGGTACTCAAGTTTTATTGTTGATTCTGGTAGTATAACATGTCCTGAAGAAGAATCAGCTGGGTGCTACTTTGTATCTCACATGTCCTAGTTTTAAGAAATCCTAGCCTAGCATCTACTACAACCGGTAGACTTAGTTAGACACAGCAGTGGGCGGAAAACCATGGTTGTTCCCAGTTGAATAAACCCCGTGAGTCATCATATCATATCACTGTATGATCTCTTGCATTTTCTTACTTGATCACTCATATCTTTGACCTTGCTGTATAAACATCCTGAATTAAACAAATTTTAAAAATCTCTTGGGGACACTTTTTATGGGCTAAAACAAAAATGGCTACCACACATACAGGTTGGTGATCATAAATACCCCATAACTTCCTTATTATTGGTGCTAGAAACATGTTTGTTGTGTCTACACCTAGGTTTTCAGGGCCCAGGAACTAAATGATGTACACAGATTGGCCATATCTATAATATAAATGAACAAATCGGAACCTAAGACAAAGAAATTGCAAGAAAATCAAAATCCATTTTTTCAACCTGTAACACATCGCAAATGCGATGCGTTTCAGGAAAATGAGTCATAAGTCATACATATTAGGTGTCCTAGTGTTTACTATCATTGAAATCAGCTTGATCTTCTCTTTTCAAATATGGTGATATCTCAAAATCCATATTTTGCGACATATGAGTCATTTCCTAAAACGGATCACATATGTAAGGAAAATGTGGCAAAAAATAGACTTTGAGTTACCATTATATTTGAAAAGAGGAGATCATGCCAATTCCAATGATAGTAAACATTGAGGACATTAAAGAAGTATTTCTATATTTTAAGTTTGATATTTTTATTTCTGAAAATTTATTTTTGATAATTTTGGGTGAACAATTACTAGTAAAGTAGGTAAATGTACTCTATAGGATCATCTTAGAAATGCATAGATATATTAAATACACTGTCCTGAAATTTGGTTCATGTATTCATAAGATCTACCTTACTAGATACTCCAAAAATGAAAACATTCCCTAAAGGAGAAGTTGTGAATAAATGACTTTTAAAAATATGAACTTTGCGACTTGTGACTCATTTTCCTGAAACACACCACAAATGTTCCTTGATAAGGTATTACTTATTGCTTAGGTAATATTATTCCCACCGCTTCTAATAAATTGACAGTCCTGAGGCCTGGTGTATAAGGGTCAGATTTTCAGAAAATGTACAGTTCACCTTCAGCAATCCTCTCAAATAACCCGCATTTAAGACAGAAATCAGCTTCAAAATACAGTTTAACATAAAAGAACCGATACTTTAAACCAATTCGATACAAAATATACTCAGATATACCCAAAATTTATCATTTTTTAGCAAAATTTATCTGAAATTACTAAATATGTACAGCTGCCAATTGTACATTTTCTGAAAATTTGATCCATAAGCGAAGGTGATGAGAATTGCTTCACCTGGTGCAAGCAAACAGATTCTGCACCTCATGTCATTCCCAGCAATAGCCTAAAAACTTACAATATATTTTTATTCCTACCCACCAAGGCAAGGGGGAAAGTGCTAAAGTTTTCACATATTGGTCAAGTTTTCAGAAAATGTACAATTCAACTTCGCCAATCCTCTCAAATAACCCAAATTTCAGACAAAAATAAAGTTCAAAGTACAGTTGAACCTAACCAAACAGTTTGCTAGAATCAATGTAATGCCGAATATACTCGGATTTACCTAGTATTGACCAAATTGCAGCCTAATTTAGCAGAATTTACTAAATGTGGACAGCTGCCAATTGTACATTTTCTGAAAATCTGACCCATATACATGTCATTCCTTACCTTAAAGTTGCTACACTCTCAGCTAAATGTAGTACAAAACTAAATATTTGCGACATTTTCTTCCATTCTTTTCCAACCCATCTAAAAGTCATTGGACCAACATTTTGGCAGTTTTTAGATTGATGTTATCATCAATCTAACTGAATTGGGGTGAGATCTGTCAATCATTGATAGCATCTTGGCTCCTCCCATCCTGGATATCAGTGTGAAGAATCTGTTGATTCTGATATCAGCAGATGGGATCAGAATCATGCTGGTAATGGCTGGGAGGGGGAGGGGATGGGGTTTAGGTGTGAATTAAAGGGTAGACCATGTGTGAATTAAAGTGGCAAGTTGCGAAATAAGATGCCTCATATGCAAAGGTGTTAAAGGGACCAACAGAATCACATGGAATGACCAGTCATATATGGGATAGGGATTTCATGTTTTCTGTATCCACTTCCTCTCCCTCCTACTATCCCTCCCTCTTGAACTTTACATTTAACTGACATCAATCTCCGTTTAACTTGGAAACGCAATCTTCTACATCAACCGGAAATAAATGAATAAATGTAAACTGATCACTGTTAACTATTTCTTGTTGTCCAGTTGTTTTTTGCTAGAGGGCTTTTAGAACCTCCTTATTTGTATTTGGAGGACCCGCCCAAATCCTTTCCTATGATAACTTCACTTATTATCGCTCATCAGCAGCTGTTTTTGCACACACAATTATACTTCAAATTCATGTATAAATATTGAATATTGATAAATCCAGTCCTATAAGTCATAATATGAGTAACTCTTGTATAAACATATAACAGCAGCAGAAAATTGATTAATCCAGTCCTATAAGTATGTATAAATTGGGTTTAACCTTACCCTAAAATATGTAGTCTAGTTTACTCTAGTTTACAGAAATGTTAAATATTTTGTGATACAGAAAATATAGTTTGTGACAGAACACAGCAAAACGCCTGTGCCCTTAAGTGAGCCAGTGAAAAATGTTGTTTGAGTGAAAAATATGGGCCTCTATGAGATTCTAAAAAGTGTCATGTTAATCCTTACAATCCCAGGTTTCGCCTGAATGGCGATATGTGCCAAAAATTGGCAAATTTAATTTTGTATGTCCAATATGGCTCCCAATGCTGCAGAACCATTTACCTGATAGAAATTGCCATGGAAACAGTTGAAAGTCAGGATTTTCGTGACATGTCAGATGCGGTTACCATGGAAACAGCTGTTAATATGAAAACCAATTCTTGTAATTGTGCATAGGACAGTTTCAAATATGGATAGTCCTGAATCTTATCTTTTCTTGACATATCATGTATTATTCTATCATGAAAACTCTTAAAGTTACTCATAAAGTTATCATAAATCATATGGAAAAGGTCAAGGCAAAACATTTTTTTTTCCCCACACCTGAGTCTTCTAGACCAGACTTACGCAAAAGTAATAGTTCTTATCTAGAACTCAAAGAGGGTAAAAGAATTACAAAAAAAGGTCAAGACAACCTTAAGTTTTAGTCCCTAACTTGGCGCGCACCACTAAAATAAAGCTAAATATACTCTATAAGATGCATGGATAGATTTCATACACTGTCCTGAAATTTGGCACATGTATTTATACAACCTCAATGACTAGATTCCCCCCGAATTAGAATATTCCAACAAAGAGATCTTATAAATGAATAACTTCATATGTAGTTTCAGACAAATAACAGGTTATTGAATTGATTCAAAGTATATTTAGTATCCAAAGCATTATAATCTCAACTGCTCTGTAAGTAAACCTACCTTAAATGTAAGGTCGACGCGTTATTAATGTATTGAAGTGAGACATGTTAAAGATAAGTTTTTCAAATCGTCCATCTAGATAGAGGTTTGATCTTGTCATACTTCTAATGAAAACTTACTTGTTATAATTGTAAAGGTTGACATAGTCACTGTTAATCCAATATACTACAAGTATTGCTTATGTAATATGCTATGTAACATTACATAAAATTGTGTAACCTCATTATATTTATATTATTATTAATTATCACCTATTATCACATTACTTAAAATCGCTAATTATACTTAACTAGCTAGGACTGTGCAAGTCTACTTATACATGCTATGCCATGGATATTACGTAAGGCTCCGCCCACTCATTTACTATGCATGTAATCTCCTGGAGGAGCCTGTATATTACGTTACCATTAAACAGTTGCTTCGTTCTTCTCAAGAAGATCAGACGTTCGTTAGTCTTCTTCTCTTAGATCATTACACTTATTCCCACCGTTTCTAATAAATTGACAGTCCTGAGGCCTGGCGTATAAGCGAAGGTGATGAGAATTGCTTCACCTGGTGCAAGCTAACACATTCTGCATTACATGTCATTCCCAGGGATAGCCTAAAAACTTACAATATATTTTTATTCCTACCCACCAAGGCAAGGGGGAAATGTCATTCCTGACTGTTATGTTAAATGTAAAAATGAACAGATCTATTTGTAATCTAGTTAATGTCAGTAACAAACTAGAGCCGGATGGAAGATCTATTAGTAGAATTACATGTCCTATTCTTGTATTCAATTCAATTCAATTCAATATATTCTTTATTTGTACCTAAATATGTTGTACAAATAGGAGCCATGTTTCAGAAAAGAAATCCTGGCCTTCCAGCATGGTCCTTGATTACTGGAGTGGATAATTTTTAGATAATGTCTGTAAAGGCCAGAAAGTTATTTGTTACTACACAGAATGTCTACGCTAAATATATTTGTTGTTACATCAAATGTCTATATAGAATATCTAAACTACTTGGACATGGTATATAAGCATTGTTGAGTAAACATGAAATAAAAAGAAACAGTCATGGCAATGTAACTGAACATGAATATAGGTTATATAATGTATAATAAAGGTATGATATAGATTTGTCGCTCCCTGGCAGGGCAAAACTGGCATATGTCGCCACAAATCACATAATGAACAATCATAACAGCGACATACAGTCATATAAAACACAAACATAACACATTTGACATTATGAAGCAAACGATATACCTTCAAACGTAAAACACAAATACATAAATCATAAAGTGTGAAATAATCAAAAACTGACCCCAAACTTGAATAAACATTCTATGATAATAATAAAAGAAAATAAAGAATCGCATGAGAATCGGCTTAGTGGGCTAGGCCCTGTACTGTAATATACATGCAGGAATTACATTTTTACTCATATTTATACTTATAGACCAGGCCCACACATTAAAGAAGTCAGAGCCGAATTGGCCTTAAGACAATTTGTATGAATTCAAAATCATTCTTAAGAAACATACTTGGGTACGGTAATGTGTGGGCTTTCATAGGAAGAAAACTCCAATTCATATGACAAATCATGGGTGGGTTCTTACGACAATTCATAGGCAAGATTTTGGACTTTTCGTGAGTCCCCAATTCGTACGAATTGCGAGTTCTTGAATATCTGGGCCCTGTTTTAGACATCAATAATATTGTTAATATATCAGTCCTGTGCCAAGATTTAAGAATAATAAATCAGACAAGACACCTTTTATTACTATGATGTCAGAAATCGGACCGTGTGATAATTACATTAATACAATAATTATTTTTATCAAAAATTAAAATAAATATTTTCATGAATTATAGCTACTCCGCTGCTGGAAGAGCTGGGATCCTCCCAGACGCCTGTCGACCTCTTCGTCAACCTATATGTAAATGTTGACAAATAAAAGAGTATTCTCTTCTAAAAGAAAAGAAACGAAAAGAGAGAATGTGTGTGACATAGACTGCGGCAGGTACAAGTGCTCTGTGCGGCAGTAACAGGTCTGCCGGCGGCCTGGTCACGTGTAACCTAATAATGCTCTCCCCCAATCTGCCTTCTATCACTCGCCTGGAACTCTTCAGCCAGGGAGGCGAGCTTAAACTATGATCAGGTTACATGACGCAGCATTTTAGGAGACAGCAGTCTCGCCTCACCTCCTACAGCTTGTGAATTTCTTCTTCCAGTGGTGTTGAATATTGGGAATGTGTTGTTTATTATAGGAAAAGGCTATACACGTTAGTTTAGGATGAGTAGAGGGTCTCCTGCATGGAATATAGGGTGAAGAAGGTCTGTAGTCGGGGGGGGGGTGTGTGAAGATGCATTATTATACATTATACCTCTTGGCGGGATGGTATGGTATTACATAGGCTACAGCCTAGGAAAACCGTATCTCCTGCTGGGCGATATTTGCATATCATATTAACCACTGGCAGAATTTTTGGCCCATGTTCGCGTCCTTATATTCTGTTTTTAGATAATTATTTTCGTAGAAAAAAGACTTGTTATACATCATCTGTAATTATAAATGATAATCTTATAATGATAAGCAACTGTGAAATTGCAAATTTATTGCATATTCAAAAAGAAAAATAGACTTGAAAATGAGTGGGGTGGATCGGAAGTGAAGCTAAGTGAGAGCGTAAACAAACCGAGTGGTGGACAGAGCTGGTTGTCCGACACTCATTTCCATCAAATTTTCGCTATTTTTTCACACAAAAAATTGGGAGAGGTATAATAAATACAAAATAGACTTCTGGCAGTGTAAGAGGTGGTTATCTCCCTTGGGCTATGCAATTTCGTCGGGTGGTACGCACACTTACAATATTGCTATGCCCGCTACGACCAGAAGTCAACTTTGTCTATTCATCACCTGTGAAGATATACCATATAACTCTAAGATAACCACTCTAATGTCCCCCTCCCCTCAGGAGAAAGCAATGCAATGATGAACAAAATAACAATTTATACATCAATGTTTTAAACTGAGTATGGTAAGTACTACAGGTTGCCTGTTATGGCCTGTTCCCACTGTAACAACCCACCTTTTGCGCCTAGGCATCCAGAAAGTGGACACACTCCGCGCTACTTTATTATTTTGTATGTATGCCTCTAGCTAATAGGGGACTTGCATGTGCCACTGCGCATGTCTGGTACAGTGCATCATGGGATGGATTTTGAAGAAATATGACATACGAATATTTGGGAACATTTTTATAAAAAATTGCTAGAATGTTTTCACGAATATCACAGCTTTTATAAATTTTCTATAAAAACCAAATGCATGATGGGAACGATGGAGGCTAGAGTTATGGACACATGTATAACACATGGATATTGATAAATATTCCATGCTGAACATGGCATGATTTCTATAGAGTTTAGACTGTACCATTAGTCCCATAATTCCATGCGAATTAAGATTCAAAATGGCGGCTATGCAACTCCCCTATTGTTTAAAGCTCCTTGGTCAGTGGCACAATGTTGTTATACCCAGGTGATGGTTCTTAATTGTGTTATCTATTTTATTATATTTTTGTGGTATTTTTCCTAAAGATAATTCTCTTTCTTTATATATATTCTGATGTATCGAATCCATAAACATTAATCTTTTCCCTCAGCTAATACTGAGAATAGTGTATGTCTACATAATGTCTCTGGCTGAATAAACATATCTAAAACAAAACATAACCCCCATGTTAACAACTGACAGGGATTGGAGAGTAGCAAAATATGGAGGTTTGTGACTTTGGTCATTAGCATATAATTGATGTCAGAGTATAACTCCAAACAGTTTTAAACTGATTGTGATAACCTAAGGTGAATATAAGTAAGTACAGTACAGTACTACTTAAACTAAACAGATGACTCTCAGCTTGTAACAAAAATGTTATCGTCTTCTGACCAGCCTAAAAATCTGATATTACGATAATCTAATGTCTTTAATATCTAACAGCATCTTACTTAATGTCTTGTATTGTAATTTAATAACCTCATTCTGTTCAACACTCATGATTTTCAACCCTCATCTGACCATATCATGTATTCCATTACTTTTACATATAATTTATTTTTCATGTTCATGTTGTAACTTCTGTAATTAAACAAATCAAGTAGATGGCAGCTGGTGGAAGAACTACTTAGACTTTTGTCTATATAGACGACCGAATTACCACATTGTATGTAAGATCGTAACGCAATAAAGAATACTTGAATTGAATTGAATTGAGAGTAAGAGAATTGATGTATGCTAATGTTACTTCTATGACTTGTAAACAAGTCAACAGAGCCATATCGGTGCGCACCGATTGGAGATTGGTATTTACATGGTTCTGCTAGCATGACAATGCCTAGACATGATGACTATGTTTAAATATGTTATGAAGTTGATATTTGTGCAAAAAGAATCAGGTTTGTCCAGATTTTGCATGCATAGGTTGTAATGCACGTTTAAGAAGTTTACTATATAAAGTCATAACGGAAATATGTATGAGAGATATAGCAGTACTTATGTTGTATGATAATCCTCCTCTCTTCTCTCTCCCTCGCCCTCTGTCTGTCTGTCCCTCTCTCTGTCTCTCCTCTCTTCCTCTCTCTGTGTCTCTCTCCTCCTTTCTCCCTCCCTCTCTCTCTCTCTCTCTTCCCCCTCTCTCTCCCTCCACCTCACTCTATATAATGTAAATAGCCGACATGCCAATCAATGGTGCTAAATTCACTGCACAAAGTTAGGTCCATGGAGCTGAAGTTTGTGACATCATCACATCTAACTTGACCATTCCTTTTCCCTTTATCGGAATACACGCCGGACGTAAGCTGTTTTACAAAGTTAATTCTCCAACATATTCATAATTATTCCGGATAATATCTATTTCTCTATCATATATAAATGTGCAGTAAATCCCTTCTTAAAAATACTTATTAGTTTAACACCATTGGAATAAGTCATAAGTCATAAGTCGCAAAAAAAAAGATTTTGAGATACCATTATATTTGAAAAGATGAGATCAAGCTGATTCCAATGATAGTAAACAGTCTAATAATCTAATAAATATTTCTAGATTTTAAGTTTGATATTTTCGTTTTTGAAAAAAATGTTTCCAATATTTCTGGGGGTCAATAAACAGTAAAGTAACTAAATGTAGTCCATATGAGGACCTTCAAAACGAAAGGATATATTACATAGATTGTTCTTAAATTTGATACATCAATTGATATAGCTATGAGTGATCAACCCACCAAAAAATAGAACATTCCAATAATGAGATCTTGTGAAAAAAACACTTTGAAAAATATCAATTTTGCGACTTATGACTCATTTTCCTGAAACACATCACATATGTAAATAAGTCCTAAATACTTATCCTGAGTGATGAATGGTATATTTATCAAATGTTTATATGGAGAAATAAATGTTAACAAAAACTTCCATTCACTTCCCCCCAGACTACTCACTAGGACACTTCATCATTCTCATTCATACATTTGATTATTCTCCGGGGGGTGAACTGTAGATGAATGGTAATTGATGGTGAGCGTGTGGAGGGGCTACACGTGTGGTGGAAAGCCTTGTACATATTGATAGAGGCATGGAGACATCATGAGTCATACAGTGCCACCACATCCACCACCTTATGAGACAAACACTGCAGGCTGGTCAATTGTAGGATGGGGTACCGGGCTGTTCAGCTCTTATAGCTGGTCTTCTACTAACTTCTGGGGTAGTATACTACCATCTATTGTTGTATGATGTTTTACCAGGCTGTTTAGTTCAGTTCCTATAGCTGGTCTTCCACTAACTCCTGGGGTAATATACTACCATTTATTGCTGTATGATGGGATACCAGGCTGTTTAGTGCAGCTTCTATAGCTGGTCTTCCACTAACTCCTGGGGTAATATACTACCATTTATTGCTGTATGATGGGATACCAGGCTGTTTAGTCTACTACCATTTATTATAGACTGGCGGGCTGGTCAATTCTTGCTATCTCGATTACAGTTTGTGGTGTGCCAAGTTAACGCCAGTGATAATCGTCGCCCCAACCACTACCCAAAGCCATCAAAGAAGCTTCCAGTTTCAGTGCTAAAACAAAACATTTGTTAGACAATTGATTCCTGTCTCGTCAAATTTGTATCAATTGGGACAATTCTAAAGCCTGCTTTTAGCTGACATTGTTGCGATTCTTCTGGCGTATAAGATTAGTTTATACCTTGAATACATACTTTTCTGTAAGCATTGGCGTATGCAGAACCATAGTGCATACCTAGCATTTGACCATAGCTGGACATAGCGGAGGAACAAAGCGCTGCGTCCAGATTAATTCCAAATTTAAATCTTAGGCGGCTGCTCGATCGAATAGTGGTATTCGAGATAGGGAGAATTGTATGATATTTTACCAGGCTGTTGAGCTCCTGTAGCTGGTCTTACACTAACTCCTGAGGTAGTATACTACCATCTATTGTTGTAGGATGGTTTACCAGGCTGTTCAGCTCCTATAGAGAGCCTTCCACTAACTCCTGGGGTAGTATACAACCATATATTGTTGTATGATGTTATACGAGGCTGTTCAGCTCCTACAGCTGGTCTTCCACTAACTCCTGGTGTAGTATACTACCATCTATTGTTGTAAGATGTTTTAACAGGCTGTTCAGCTCCTATAACTGGTCTTCCACTAACTCCTGGTGTAGTATACTACTATATATTGTTGTATGATGTTTTACCAGGCTGTTTAGTTCAGCTCCTATAGCTGGTCTTCCTCTAACTCCTGGGGTAGTATACTACCATCTATTGTTGTATGATGTTTTACCAGGCTGTTTAGTTCCTATAGCTGGTCTTCCACTAACCCCTGGGGTAGTATACTACCATCTATTGTTGTAGGATGGTTTACCAGGCTGTTCTGCTCCTATAGCTGGTCTTCCACTAACTCCTGGGTAGTATACTACCATCTATTGTTGTATGATGTTTTACCAGGCTGTTTAGTTCAGCTCCTATAGCTGGTCTTCCACTAACACCTGGGTTAGTATACTACCATCTATTGTTGTATGGTGTATTACCAGGCTGTTTAGTTCAGCTCACATAGCTAGTCTTACACTAAATCCTGGGGTAGTATACTACCATCTATTGGTGTATGATGGTTTACCAGGATGTTTAGTTCAGCTCCTACAGCTGGTCCTCCACTAACACCTGGGGTAGTATACTACCATCTATTGATGTATGTGGTTTACCAGGCTGTTTAGTGCAGCTCCTACAGCTGGTCTTCCACTTACTACCTGGGGTAGTATACTACCATCTATTGTTGTATGATGTTTTACCAGGCTATTCAGCACTTATAGCTGGCCTTCCACTAACTCCCGGGGTAGTATACTACCATCTATTGTTGTATGATGTTTTACCAGGCTGTTTAGTTCAGCTCTTATAGCTGACCTTCTACTAACTCCTGGGGTACCGTTGTATACTGCCATCTATTGTTGTATGATGTTTTTCCAGGCTATTCAGCTCTTATAGCTGACCTTCTACTAACTCCTGGGGTAGTATACTACCATCTATTGTGTTAGCAGTCTTTAGTCGGAGATCACTGTCAAAACAAAGTGTAATTTACTGGAACAAACTGATTGTGCACCTGCACAAAAAGCAGATTTTCAGAAAATGTACGATTCAACTTCGCCAATCCTCTCAAATAACACACATGTAAGACAGAAATAAAGTTCAAAATACAGTTCAACTTAACCAAACAGTTTGCTAGAATCAATGCAATACCAAATGTACTCGTATTTACCTAGTATTGACCAAATTGTAGCAGAATTTACTAAATGTGTACAGCTGCCAATTGTACATTTTCTGAAAATATGACCCATGTGCCGCTTGAGCACCACAGTGCCCTGGAGTACCCTCAGTCTCAGTACATAATATAGCCAAACTTATATATATACTGAACTCCAACTATAGGCTGCTGAATTAACCCAAAGCTTTCAACACAAAGGAGAATGAGGTTTAGGTATAGCCGTGACTGCCCTGGTTGCCTATATATAGGTAGCTTCCCCACCTTCTCCAGGGTTAGCTCCACCCTCCCCCCCCCGCCCTCACCACCCCACCCCCATTCTCCCCCTGGCTCATTAGTATGTAAGATCAAGTCTGTTTTAGTCCCGAACTTGTCAACCCCATTAACACATAAACACCACCTGTACCTCAACCAAAGAGGTCTAGGTTGTCTTTGCCTCAACCTCTATCCCGCCCAACACTACCATATGGGTCAGATTTCAGAAAATGTACAATTGGCAGCTGTACACATTCATTTAATTCTGCTAAATTAGGCTGCAATTTGGTTAATACTAGGTAAAATTGAGTATATTTGGCATTGCATTGATTCTGTCTGTTTAGGTTGAACCGTATTTTGAACTTTATTTCTGTCTGAAATTTGGGTTTTTGATATAATTTGTGAGGTGAACTGTACATTTTCTGACGATTTCAACCATAGGCAGGTATAAACATGTAACATCTATGCTATGACATACTACAGTTACTTGTATGGGTTGTACACATTAGGCTATACAGCTACTAAATATACTGACAGTGCACACGTTATACAAAATGTTACAGCTATTGATTTAAAATATGGAATATAGACTAGGATTAATGACTGACTGTTGTGAGGGGCTCATTTTGCACAGTTTCCCGTGTAAACCAGAGGCAATATTTCCCTCTAAAGTAAATTCAAAATATTTATATATTTGATTGGTTTCAGGCAAATGAGTGGCTAAATGAGATTTTGAGATCATATTTGAAAAGATGAGATCAAGCTAATTCCAATGATAGTAAACAGTAGGAACATCTAATAAGTATTTCTAGATTTCATGTTTGATATATTTAGTTTTGAAAGATTGCAATATTTCGGGTGGACATTTACTAGTAAAGTAGCTAAATATACTCTACAGGATGACCTTAGAAATGCATGAATATATTTAATACACCGTCCTGAAATTTGGGACATACATTCATGTTACAGAAAACGTTGAGCACCCACAAGATGAAAACCTTCTGACAAATACATCCTGTGAATAAAACACTTTGAAAATTAGCAACTTTGCTACTTGTGACTCATTCTTCTGGAACACGTCACATATATGGGTCAGATTTTCAGAAAATGTACAATCAGCAGCTCTACACATTTAGGAAATTCTGCTAAATTTGGCTGAAAAATGATGAATACTGAGTATATCTGAGTATATTTCGTATTGCCTTGATTTAAACTATCGGTTCTGTTAAGTTAAACTGCATTTTGAAGGTGTTTTTTGTCTTAAATGTGGGTCTTAAATTGAGAGGATTTGGGAAAGCGAATTCTACATTTTCTGAAAATCTGACCTATAAAATAAAAAATGAAATCGAAATATCTAAATTGTATCCCAGCTTGCTAAGAGAACTCACAACACAAGAACTCTTCTTTTTCGTTTTCTTCTTTTCCAACTCTTGTTATTGTGGCTAGAACGCTATGCTTTCCATATTCGTGTCCAATTTCTAGACTTACTTTCAAGTTGATTACATTCTCAGATGAGAAACCCAGAAACTCAGAAGAAAAACATGTTTACTAAGCAACATATGAGCTCTCATATTACGCCAGTATGCTGTATGAGGTTTCTCTGTAGTAGAAACTAATAATTATCCCTGATTGGGAAGCCCTCGTAAGGCTAGAATACACAACAACATATGAGTCAGATCTTCAGAAAATGTACAATTCGCCTCCACCAATCCTCTCAAATAACCCAAATCAGTTAGTGTTCTTTGACTAGTTAGACAATATAACAACTTTTATTCAGTAATCAAATAATCATACAAAATGGGATATTCCCTCAACAATGTAGATTTTCCAGGCCAACCCTAAAGCAAAGGGTGTAAAATACATAGAATAATTAATTAATTAAGATACAGGGTTACATCATCGAACCTTACAATATGATTACATGGAAAAATTGCCTGATTGAATTGTTTGGTATTGGATTGAATGGCCATTTATAATGGTCAATGACGCTACTAAGTTTAGATGTTTTCCAAATTTAGTCCATCTAGCACAATGATATATGTTATATTAGAAACAGTTCTCTATATATAGATAGAACCTGATGAGAATATGGTACAAGGGACACTATTGCACTGTCCAAGATGTTTATTTTTTCGTGGTCCACAAGCCAATAGGCGAGTGGGTTACAAAAAAAATAAAAACATTGAGGGAGGATAGTGCAATAGTGTCCTGGGTACCACATACAAAATGCTTACCTTATATGACTATGTTTACTGGGGACAGGAAGTCATACCACACGCGTGGAACTGGTGCAAATTACCACACTACTCCCGCCCATACACATAGTATGTGGAGTAAAGCAAATTCCTTCCCTGAACGTTCCTTACCAGCTGCCTAGCAAGGAACATTAAGTAAGGAAGGAAAACATTAAGTAAGGGTTTGTTATGCAACAGACCCTTATAGACCCTAACAGACACAATATTATTCTCCTTTTTAACCTCATTCCTGGATTTGCGGCTAGTTTGACGTAAAGAAATCAAATGTTGTTTTTATCAGAATTACTTCAGAATGCATGATGAGAATCTATATATAATTGGATATTTGCATGTCTCAATGCGCATGTATTTTTATCGGAAACATTGTTATTGAAAAACCTTTCACCAATAGCATAGTTTGTGTACATGATCTATGAAAACCAAATGCATGATGGGAAAGAGGAAGTCTCATGGAAACATGCTAACTAAATACATGGATATTTACATCATTCATAATTAGTCCACGCTGAACATTTTCTACAGCTTTTACACTGACATACAACTCCCATGATTCCATGCGAATCTAGACGGGTCAGATTTTCAGAAAATGTACAATTGGCAGATGTACACCTGCTAAATTTGGCTGAAAAACGATAAATACTAGGTATATGAGTATATTATTTAGTATCACATTGATTTGAAGTATCAGTTTTATTATGTTAAACTGCAGTTTGAAGCACATTTCTGTCTTAAATGTGGGTATTTGAGAGGATTGGTGAAGCCAAATTGTACATTTTCGGAAAATCTGACCCAGATGCAAGATGGCGCATATGCAAATCCCCTATTGCGGCCATGATGAATGGTTCTTCTTATACTAAAGCACTGTGTCCACTAAGCTGATCTTCTCATGGGAAGCAGTCGTCGGAAAGACTTTGACTGCCCTCTGTTCTGCCTCCACTGCCCTGACTGCCCTCTGTTTCTCCTCCACTGGTCTGACTGCCTTCTGTTTCTCCTCCACTGGCCTGACTGCCCTCTGTTTCTCCTCCACTGGCCTGACTGCCATCTGTTTCTCCTCCACTGGTCTGACTGCCCTCTGTTTCTCCTCCACTGGTCTGACTGCCCTCTGTTTCTCCTCCACTGGTCTGACTGCCCTCTGTTTCTCCTCCACTGGTCTGACTGCCCTCTGTTTCTCCTCCACTGCCCTGACTGCCCTCTGTTTCTCCTCCACTGGTCTGGCTGCCCTCTGTTTCTCCTCCACTGGCCTGACTGCCCTCTGTTTCTCCTCCACTGGCCTGACTGCCTTCTGTTTCTCCTCCACTGGTCTGACTGCCCTCTGTTTCTCCTCCACTGACCTGACTGCCCTCTGTTTCTCCTCCACTGGCCTGACTGCCCTCTGTCTCTCCTCCACTGGTCTGACTGCCCTCTGTTTCTCCTCCACTGGTCTGACTGCCCTCTGTTTCTCCTCCACTGGCCTGACTGCCCTCTGTTTCTCCTCCACTGGCCTGACTGCCCTCTGTTTCTCCTCCACTGGCCTGACTGCCCTCTGTTTCTCCTCCACTGCCCTGACTGTCCTCTGTTTCTCCTCCACTGGTCTGACTGCCCTCTGTTTCTCCTCCACTGGCCTGACTGCCCTCTGTTTCTCCTCCACTGGTCTGACTGCCCTCTGTTTCTCCTCCACTGGCCTGACTGCCCTCTGTTTCTCCTCCACTGGCCTGACTGCTCTCTCTTTCTCCACCACTGGCCTGACTGCCCTCTCTCTCTCCTCCACTGCCCTGACTGCCCTCTGTTTTTCCTCCACTGGCCTGACTGCCCTCTGTTTCTTCTCCACTGGTCTGACTGCCCTCTGTTTCTCCTCCACTGGTCTGACTGCCCTCTGTTTCTCCTCCACTGGTCTGACTGCCCCCTGTTTCTCCTCCACTGGTCTGACTGCCCTCTGTTTCTCCTCCACTGGCCTCACTGCCCTCTGTTTCTCCTCCACTGGCCTCACTGCCCTCTGTTTCTCCTCCACTGGTCTGACTGCCCTCTCTTTCTCCTCCACTGGCCTGACTGCCCTCTCTTTCTCCTCCACTGGCCTGACTGCCCTCTCTTTCTCATCCAACTGCCCCCCCCCCCCTGTTGATGTAGTCAGCTCAGTGGATAGAAGGCCTTAATAACAAACGTGTATTAACGCAAATCCCTCATTGCATTGCCATTGATTTGCTGAATTCAATTTGGAGACTAAGGGAGGTGCAATCCATCACTCTAGAAGTGCCACAAGTCATGGATATTGTTGTATGATTGATTGGAGTTTTTGTACTGTGCTAATGTAAGGTGATGTATAGCTGTATTACATATATATGGGATATATATGTGTATGTAATGGATCTTATTTTATTATATTCTGTCTGATCTAGGCTATCACCAGATGTGACCCTACTTCTATTCTTTCACCGTTGAATCTTATATTGATAACTGTTAAATCTTATATTGATAACTGTTAAATCTTATATTGATAACTGTTAAATCTTATATTGATAACTGTTAAATCTTATATTGATAACTGTTAAATCTCATATTGATAACTGTTAAATCTCATATTGATAACTGTTAAATCTTATATTGATAACTGTTATATTGATCTTATATTGTCAATACTAGAAACTGCCAGGCTACCTAGCCCGCCAAAGAGAGTAATGGGATTGTGATCACTGTATGAGTGATGACACATTGTTAATTCTATTGCATAACTTGTAATTTGTAATAAGTGATGTAGTTGTAGAAGGTTTGTTCGTAAGAACTGTCTCAGACAAAGAACAAGCACCTATTTCCATGTAGAAACCAAATGGAAATAAAGTTTCTTACATATTTAATCAGAGCTGGTGTTATATCCTATTTAATTATCACATATTCATAAGATATGATGGCAAGGTATATCCCATGCCACGGTATGTGTGCATATCTGAGTCAGATTTTCAAAAGATAGAATCAATGCAATGCCAAATATACTCGAATTAACCTAGCATTAACCAAATTGCAGCCTAATTCAGTAGAATTTACTACATTTGTATAGCTGCTAATTGTACATTTTCTGAAAATCTGACCCATCTAAAAAATAGCATAATATGCATGGGTAGATTTAACTAGCAGAATCGGTTTTCGAATGCACCAAATTTACTACATTCTTTTAATTGCTTGCGTAAATCTAGTTGCTCCAATCAATGATGCTCATTCCATGACGCACAGTTGTGTTCGCCTGCTTGTGCCTAGTTGCAGGGTTGCAAGACATTAACTGAATGAAAATAATGATAAAATAAAGCTAAAATATATATATTATGGCATAAAGATAGAACTCAGCTCGAGATGGATAAAGTATGGCATAATCACAAAACACGAGTGAATTGTTTTTCCATCTTTCCCGAGTGACTTGAATATGTGATGTGTCATGATATTTTTGAAGATTTTATTTTCCCTGTGTTAGCATTATCCCCCGTTGCCCAGGCTCTTCTAATGCACCCAGTTTACATGGAATAATTATGAAGGGTATATAAATATATAATGAAATCAAGATTTGAAGTTACAATTAGCTTTAACAGTAGTTGATCTTCTCGATATATGCATTGGGTCAGACTTTTAGAAAATGCACAATCTACAGTTCTACACATCTATCAAATTCTGCTCAATTAGAGTGAAAATTGATAAATACTAGGTATATCTGAGTATATTCTGTATTGTATTCATTCAATAAATCTGTCTGATTATGTTCAACTGTATTTAGAACCTAATTTTCGTTTTAAATTTGGTTTCTTTTAGAAGATTGGTGAAGGCCAATTGTATATTTTTTAGAGAGGTGACCCTTCAAGTCTATGTATATATGTTGGTGTATAAAAGGGAGTCGACACCCAAGGTTGTTAGTAAAGACTTTGGGTGATTTTTGTTGTTTTGCCAATTCTCCAGGAAATCCCAAGTGTCTTTTATGTAGGAAGGATGGAAAGTGGCTAGTGGTTTCAGAAAATGGCCGCTGTATTCCAAGACTAACTAGAATTCACTGCTTCAGACCATCTTTATTAAGATTAAGGAAGCCTGGGTCGCCCTCCTTCATCCTCGTCCGGCGTTTCCTGTACTCTTTTTTATTTTGTCAATTGTTTACTGTATTATGCATTTATTTATGTATAGGTGAGCAAGAGGCTACAAGCCTCAAAAACCAAAAGCAGGTGTGTAAGTCCTGGTCCAAAAACTCTAAGAACTACAAGGACACTTAGCCCTCCAAAAAGTGGAGTGAAATTTGTGTACACTGTAAGAGAGTCGTAATATTTTGTTTGTTTTTCTATAAACGTGTAGTTAGAGATGTAGTCACAGAAGGTTTGTTTGGAAGAGCTGTCTGGGACAGAGAACAAAAACCCATTTCCATGTAGAAAGCTTTTATCACTGTCTGTATAACAAAATGGAAATAAAGTTTCTTATATATATATAAATGATGGGTCTTCCAGGAGACATTCTGTTGGGAATCGTTCACTATAGTGTGGGTTTTTAGATCATTGTTGTATGAGGTAGAATTGCTGTGGTGTTGGATCATCTGGTGGTTGTGCATAATGTATTTGCTTTTGTTTTAGATAGAGATTCCCTCGGCTTAATAGGGGAGTTGCATATCTCACTGCGCATGTCTACTGCAGTGCATTCTGGGATGGATTCTGATGAAATCTGACATACAAATATTTGGCAGCATTTTTACCAGAAATTGCAAGAATATTTCACCAATATCCGAGTTTGTAAAAGAATGTCTATGAAAACCTAATGCATCATGGGAAATATGAAGTCTTATGTAATGGAAACATGTATTCAACTTCGCCAATCTTCTCAAATAACCTACATTTCAGACGAAAATAAATAGACAAAAGTGCCCAAGGCGCATATCGGAGGTGCATATTGCCCGAGGACGTAGAGATTTCACCGAGTGCACATAGTGCACTCGGTGAAATCACTACGTCCGAGGAAAAAACGTCTGTGAAAAAACGGTGAAAATCGATGGAAATTAGCCTAAATGTGGATCCCCTTGGCAAACAGCGACCCCTCACACCTCCCTCGAGTCTTTGCTAGCACTACATATTAATACGCGCATGGCCTGCCAGGTTGTAAGAAGTCCTGCAAAATGTAGTTCTATTTTCAATGGTTATTTCGCTTAATTTTGAGTTTATTACTATTATTAAGACATGAATATGATTTAAAATACTTAATAAGATAAATATTGTTCAGTTTGATATTCAAATTTCTGTACTTTTTGTGTTTGAACTCGTTTTTTTTTGCCGACTCGAGTCAGTCACTCACTCAGTGATTCACTGTCAATTGATGCAAATGAATTCGCAGAATAAATTGTAAGTTTCACAGCTTTCCACAGCTTTAAATCTCTTTAAAACAAAGTTATGCATTAGTAATGGTTAGGTTTAGATAAACATGAAAGGATTTTACTTTGTTTCCTTCATTTCATCAGAAATTTTCGTAACAGTTTCAGTCGGCGCTCATAGAACGTTGATCGAGTTTGTTTTGATGGCAGCCACACTTGATATTCATACGATCATTTTGTTATCAGTTGGCTTGGGAAAATTGCTCATAACATTATCCATCTTATAATCGTGTTGGGAATAGGCTATATGGCCCTTATTTTGTAACATTATAGTTTATGTTTACGTCTACATTCCTTAGATATATAGGCTGTTTTTTCACCGACTCAAGGCTCCAGCAAATTGATAAAAATCGCTATTTCTAATCAAAATACATTACCAAGATGCTGAAATTCAGACAGAGCATGCTTTTCTACCCCTAAAAATGTTTTTATATCAAGTTCAGCGTTTGAATGAGGCAGATATGAGAGAAAGTTTTCGGTTACATAAGTAGGCCTAAACAATAAAAAAGCTTGCCGACGATCATTTGTTGTCAGTAGGAAAATAGCCACACAGCCACAGGCACATTCGGCTTCGGAATGTGGTTAAACCACCGATGGAATTAGTTTCTTTTAAATACCTTTATCTATGATCTATGTATATTAGGCCTATGAGTATCTTCGGCCAACAGAATTAGCTAAATAGAAGTAATTACGATCGGCACTATTTTTTTAAAAAAATGCGGGCAATATGACAAAAATGCGGGCAATATGGGCTCTTTATTACCCGCACTTTTCAATACGAGGCTCAGTGCTTAAGCCTATGTGATTATTGCTCGAATCAATGCAATGCTGGATATACTCCAATTTACCTAGTATTGACAAAATTGCAGCCTAATTTAGCAGAATTTACTAAATGTGTAGAGCTGCCAATTGTACATTTTCTGAAAATATGACTCATGTATACATATGTTTGTATACACATATGTATATATGTATACATAAACACAAACATACATGTATAGACATACATAAATGCTAGATATACAAACCCATGCCCCCACCCACCACCGCCTATACCCAGCAGTGTTAACTGGTTTTGTAACACATCCACCCCCAGGCTGTGTGGTACAACTTTATTGAATTCCCCCAACATCCCGCTCTTCCCTCAATACCACCCCTCCCCCCTCCATCCCGCCCTTCCCTCAATACCACCTCCTCCCCCCGGGCTGTCTCTCCTGCTGTCCATCTTCCTATACTCTCTCTTCATTACTCCAAGCCCGGAGGCCATTGCAGCAACAGTGCCTTTCTCTACATCTCAGTTAGGCCAACAAGAGTTAGGTTTGTTTATATATATATTTTTATTTCTCTTTTCATCACATACAATTACAAAACTATTACAGAGAAAAAGGGTGTATCCTGTCAGCTCAGTTGGTCTTCCCAGGTTCCCTTGATATAGTGATATTACATCAATAATTGTTGAAATTTTTACACAACATTATACATTGATTAACAACTTTTTTGAACAATTTACTTTTTAACAATTCGTCTAGTTATTACCATTTAGTAGTAAAATCATTTTATATGAATTCTTTTCTTCATGTTTTTTTAATTAAGAAGGAAGTTCTTAACATTTGAGGGATGAGTTATTATACAATCGTTCCTATCCTTATTTTCTTCTTGCGTAGTTATGTATTAAACCCCAAACCATTTGGTAACAATTCAATAAACAATTCAATAAATAGTGTTTCTCGAAATAAAACACTGGTTTATCTCGAGAAACACTGTTTTATCTTGATAAACATTGTTTTATCTCAAGAAACATTGCTTTTCTATCAAGAAACAGTGTTTCTCAGATAAAACAGTTTTTCTCAAGATATTGTTTTATCTCAACTATCTGTTTGAAAAACAGCGTTTCTCATCACTAAATGTCTATTGATTGAAAAACAATCAACATGACAAATGTTTATGTCAAGAAACCCTGTTTTATCTCGAGAAACCCTGTTTTATCTCGAGAAACACTGTTTTATCTCAAGAAACACTGTTTTATCTCAAGAAACACTGTTTTTCAATTAACAGTGTTTCTTGAAATAAAACAGTGTTATATAATATTATTAAAAAATTCAACGACTGTCCGACTGCTTGGTTAGCAGCTTTTTGAATGCTAGGAGCGTTTGTGTTTGCTCGTCACTAAGCACTGGAAACTTCCGGTTGATCAAGTCAGTTCAGGTGAGTCTGTTTGCCACTATCGATATAACTATATACAAAAGTATATTAGCCGTTTTATCTGAGAAACACTGTTTCTTGCCTGAAAATCAATGTTTCTCAATAAGACACTTGCCATATTTGTTTTCGATTTACCCTACTCCTTCCACCCCATCTATAAAACCTTACCCTACTTTTAGGTGTTTCTGACCATCCCTAATTTCTTTTTTAAATGATTTCTTTTTTTTTTTTACAAAAAGTAATTCTTTTACAAAAAGAACTAGGTCCAAACCCTCGTATCAAATAAGAATGGTATGTCGGCCTACTTCACTAATCGGTTTCCTGGTCTAGATCTAGGCATTTTAATTGGAATATAATGACATTTTGCGGTCTTAATGGAATTATAATGGCACCTTGAGGCGAGAGGCTTCCCCTTCTTTTGAAGGGACTCTCTCAACTTTGGGCCTTTGGGCCTTAGACTGAAAAATGATTCTTTTTACGAAAAATCTAATTAAAGCAGGAAAAAAGTCTTCCTAACAAGAACACTCTTAAAATGTACATTTCTTATGTTTAAAACAACTACTGTTATGAAATATACACAAAATAGATTTTTTATTCAGTTCCTGAACGGTGGTTCCCTAGAAAAAATACAAAAGAAACTGTTCCATCCCCTTACCTAGTCTTCAGCGATATAAATCGGAAACATATCTTTACTGTTCTTGGCCTTAGGAAGATTCTCAGTAAACATGTCGGACTAATTCTCTCTACTTCATTTTCTCCCTCCTCCTCCCCCGCCCCAATGTCGTTCTGATTATTGATTTAGGGTTCAGGGTTGTTGGGGCAATAGAGTGCTAACAAGTCTTGTGAGTTTGGTTTGGTGTTTGGGGGTTTTTATTTTTCAGGTTGATTCTTGCTCTTTTTCCACCTCATTGTTCTGACTATTATGGAATCAAACAATCAAACTGATATGGAAAATTATTTGCTTTTTACATCAAAAAGTAAGCTAAAATG
Organism: Sthenelais limicola; assembly: GCA_942159475.1. Lineage (NCBI taxonomy): Eukaryota > Metazoa > Annelida > Polychaeta > Phyllodocida > Sigalionidae > Sthenelais > Sthenelais limicola. The sequence continues at coordinate 19,125,715 of OW804096.1, read as the reverse complement.
ACAGTTTTTGCCATTTTTAGAGACTTAATATTGTTTTGAGACATGGAAATGTATATGTGGAATGAAAGAGCTCGTCCAGGGGAAGCGCAGGACACAGGAATTATGAGTATTCAACTCATATTGTTGAAAAAAAGTCCACGAAATGTGGCCAAAATGCAAAACAGCACATTTGAAAATTTTGTTCTTTGTTTTGCAAACCTCAATTAACTGTCATGATTTCAACGATGCGTCGGTGACGGTTTTAAACTATTGGTATTTTTTACTTATTTCTTGTCAAATATTTCATTGTAAAGATTACTATAAATGTATTCATGAATTTTTCTTGATAAAATATTCGATTTTGTTAAGAGTCAGCGACTACTGAGAAAAAGTGTATTCGTTACATAGTGTTTGTTGCTGAATAAAAATATTTAAATACAAATACAAAACCAGTAAGTGTATAACTGTATATAAACGTGCTGTATATAAGGATATTAGAACCAAATGTGATGTGTTCCAGGAAAATGAGTCACAAGTCGCAGAATTGATATTTTTCAAAGTGTTTTTGTTATGATATATCTTTGTTAGAATGTTCTGATTTTTAGCACTTATAGTCATCTGAATCTATGTACCAAATTTCAGGACATTGTATTAAATTTATCCTTACGTTTTGAAGGCCTTTGTATGGAGTGTATTTAGTTACTTTACTGGTAATTACCCATCAAAAATCATTGCAAACGTTTTTTTTTTCAAAAATAAAAATATCAAACTTAAAATGTAGGAATATTTATTAGATGTCCTAGTGTTTACTTCCATTGGAATCGGCTTGATGTCCTGTTTTCAAATATAATGGTATCTCAAAATCCATACTTTGCGACTTATGACTCATTTTCCTAAAACAAATCACAAATAAGCCTACATATAGGCTACTGGTCAGGACGGGAAGGTGGGGACAACATAGCCAGCATGTTATGAGATCTGGGCAATGTTTAGAATTGCATTTGATCGAAAATTTTCTCTACTGGTTATGAATTTTTCTCTCTGATTAATACATTAATTATGCACATGTTAAATAGGCTCAAAATTATGTTGCCCAGGGGAGGCAACATAAATTAAGGGCCTGAATGCCCATTATTATAAAGAAAATGACCCTTATTTGTTCCCAATTTTTCAGGATATACTCAGCACACCTCTAGTTGTAGGCCTATACCACATAGAAATAAATGCGTTTCAAGGAGATATATTTTTCACTAAATTTGCCATATATATAATTATAATATTATCCTCACCCATAGGCCTATATGTGATATGTTAAAGGAAAATGAGTCACAAGTCGCTATAATGGCAATGTGATTATTCTGATTGAGGAGAACGTCCCCAGATCAGATTTTGACCATAAATTCATGACTGAACCTAAATTTTGTGTCTTTTACCGAATAACAAAAGTACAAAATAAGTACCGAGGATGATTGTACCGAAAACATAATGAAGCTGGACAAACTATGTAAGAGTACGAGGTTATAGTGTAGATGATGAACCGAGTGAACATTTAGAGGTGCTGATATTCTATTTAATTGTTGTTATATTCTAGTAGAAAATGATGTACCAAGGTATGTCAATCTTAGTGTTATGGGGACATAGTAGTTAGTAGTTTCTATCAATAAAAGTAAAAGTAACTCTGGGTTTCTTGGAAGAGCTGTGAGGGCACAGAAAGAATATTATCCATTTTCCTGTCTATTGTAACTGTTTATTGAGGAAATAAAAGTATTTATATATATATATATATATATATGAACATTGAACATGAATTAAATGATTTTTGTAATGATAAACCTCCAATAGGGAGAGCTTCCCGCATAATGGAAAATATTAATAACAATTAAAGAAGGGTATAGGCCTAATTTTCTTAATAATGAAGATATTGTTCCCATTTTTTCGGATAAAAGATTTAGTGTTTGATGGTAAATTAAAATAATAAAGAAATGCTATGAATGATTATATTTTACTCATGTTTCATTTATCATATCGTTGCTGTATGAGGATGTAATCAAATATAAAATGGAATTAACATAATTATTGGCATACATCTTGGCCAAGAGTCATAAATATCATGTTGTCATGGCAACCATTTAAAAAATGATTGAAAAAGAATAAAGCTTCAACAGTTTTGTAAAAAAAAAAATTGAAAAACAAAAATAAAAAATATATTCGTCTGTTTTTGTACAATTTTTTTTATATGCTTTCATGGCGCACTGATGTATGCAGCTGAAAAAAAATTTCAAAAAAAAAATAAAAATAAAAATATTCGTCTGTTTTTACATGGATCCCGATGAATATTCAGCTGATTTCTTATCAAAAAGCAGGGTGAAGAACCATGCTTCTGGGTTCTCGAAAGAACCTCATTCTCTTTCCTAAGGAGAAAAGGAGATTCTTTGTAGAACTGCTTTGTGCTAAAGAACCCTTCAAGTTCAGGAAGAACCCTAAAATCAGGCAAAAGCCCCTATGGTTCTAGACGGAACCCCTAAGGAGAAAAAGGGGTTCTATGTAGAACCACTTTGAGTTAAAGAACCCTTCAAGCGCACAAAGAACCCTTAAATCCCTGAAGAACCCCTATGGTTCTAGATGGAAACCCTGGTGGTCCCGAAGAACCCTTTTAGGTGTTGAAGAACCCTAGGGTTCTCGGTAGAACCATGGGGTTCTATCTAGAACCCAAAAGAACCCTTTTTTCTTAGAGTGTAGGGAACCCCAAAACCCTTCCCCCTCCCATGTTAAGGTTCAGAATTTCTATTGATGTCTCATGCATCAGTTCTTGTATATTTAGGTATTATTTGTTATTTTATGGCATGTCTCAAGTCGTAAAAAAGGCATTTTGAGGCGCCATCATATCGCAAAAAAGATATCAGGCGGATTCCAACAATGTTAAACTTTAGGGCATCTGTAATAACCCTGAGAATCATTGGGGTGGTGAGGCAAAGACAACCAGAACAAGTGTAGATTATATTTACTGTTTAATATTCGACACAGCAAAAGACATGGTAAAGTCGATAATACAAGATAAAGGGTGTGTAGAAGGATTTAAAGGTATAAAAGAAGAAAGGTAAGTAATATGCAGTCTACTGGACTTACACGCCACCTTGTGGACAATGTGTACAGACAATAATCGCGCATATAAATGCGCGTACATTTAAACATATATGGGTCAGATTTTCAGAAATGGTACAATTCGCCTTCAGCAATCCTCTCAAATAGCCCACATTTAAGACAAATATGAGCTTCAAAATACAGTTTAACATAACGGAACTGATACTTTAAACCAATGCGATACCAAATATACTAAAATATACCCACAATTTATCATTTTTTAGCAGAATTTAGCAGAAATTACTAAATATGTAAGCTGCCAATTGGACATTTTCTGAAAATCTGACCCATTTATGACAAGTGTAAGAAGTATATGAAAAGTAGGCAATAAGCATGGCATTACACATATGGGTAAGATTTTCAGAAAATGTACAATTCAACTTCGCCAATCTTCTCAAATTACCCAAATTCCAGACAAATACGAGGTTCAAAACACAGTTCAACCTAACCAAACAGATTGCTAGAATCAATACAATGCCGAATATACTCGAATTTACCTAGTATTGACCAAATTGCAGCCTAATTTAGCAGAATTTACTAAATGTGTACAGCTGCCAATTGTGCATTTTCTGAAAATCTGACCCCTCTAATAAGTCCAATTCGGTCAGTCCACTTATCAAGCCTAGCCAAAGGTCAAGGCCAGGAGGTCCTATTTCCTATTAGGTATCTATAGGCCTATGTGATGTGTTTCAGGTAAATGGTGCAAATTTGATATTGTTCAAAGTGTTTTATTCACCCGTTTTAGGAATTTCCCCATTCTTGGGTTATCTAATGCCCCGAATCATATAAATACCCCCCCCCCTACACACATACACACACTCAGGGGTCAAATGTGTACCCATGATCGAGTAATGGTTAATATGAAAGAGCACGACGTCGATAAAACTGTATTATAACGTTTCTTAATTTTTCTTCCTCTCAAAAACTCGCCATTGATAAGGTGAAATGAGTTGGAATCCTCGTTTTTAACTTTCTTCTTTCATTTTATTACATCGTACCTAAAAGTAGTATTACATAAAGTCAGCTTATATAGAATATGTAAACGTATCATGTACTGCCCTAATTAGAGTTGATGTATACATTTTTATCCATCTGTTAATTCGATCAGGCTGTCCTGAAAATATTCATACTATATACGTGTGGAAATGTTGTAGACTTGAATAAAATAATTTCTAAACTAAAACCTAAAGTGATCGTTCCAGCATTTGAAAAGTACTCTCATTCCGCGAATTTTCAAGGCATTTTAATCCCCCTTTGTGTGGCAAAACGCGGAAAACCGTATGCCAAAAAATTCCCTTTTTTATGATTTTCAGTCTTGCATGATACAATAATATTTTCATAAACATGAATAAATATCACCTTTTCAGCATTTCACGGATTTCAATTGCAAAATTCATACCCTCCTTTCCAAATTGTCGATCCACGGATATGTGAGAAAAATGATTCCTTTCTCCGCAAAACTGGGAACGATCATGTGTACACATTGGACCCCTGAGTGTGTGTGTGTGGTGGGGGGGGGGGCGGATAAATATGTGTACCTCATTTCAAGACCATGTATACATACATTATACATAGATATATGCATACATTTCTAAGGACATTCTATGGAGTATAATCAGCTACTTTACTAATTGTCCACCCAGTTATATTGCATGAAAATTTGTTTTCTCAAAATAATATATGAATATCAAACTTAAAATATAGAAACACTTTTCAGATGACCGTCTTGTTTGCTATCATTGGGATCGGCTTGATCTCGTCTTTTCAAATATGATGATATCTCAAAATCCATTTTTTGTGACATGTGTCTCATTATCACAAAGGGTATCAAATCACTAACTGCTCACCTATTGTAATCATTTTAAAGATGCATTACCAGCTGTTGAAGATCCTGAAATGAAATGACTATCCTTGAGATAAACACCCTAAAGATATCATATGTCATGGAGAAACTATTTAAATGAAGAAAAACTGATTAAAAGTAACAAATTCGGTATCGGTTTTTGCACTGCATACCACTGCATGAGTGGCCTGTAAGTGCCCATTCAAGACAGGAGGGGTAGTGGGGAACCACTAGTCACGTGTGTGCAGGGTCTAAACACACTTTCCTGTTGTTTAGGGGCAGTCTGCTCCACCCAGGCATGGATAGAGCAGACATAGGTTATAATTGGTTGCATTCGGAATTGTGAATGGCCTTCACTGAGGCTAAGTTGTTACAGTGATTTAATTCTAAATATGGCTAAACAGCTTGATTTCAATGTCACACATATCACTATTTAGGTCCTGATGGTAAAATAATGAAATGAAGATGATTCACAAAGTAAAAGTTAAAAATACCCTTTCCTGCATAAAGTATGTGTATGCATCAGAGTTCTAAAGGTAATGGTACCAAACATAGCCAAATTGTTCATAGGATCAACGGAATTCCATAAATGTCACACATCATTATATGCGCCCTCATTTCCAATATATGATGTATGCTAACAAGGGGGAAATCCCTGTGAAATATCTGGTTGAGAGACGATCCAATGGACGTCCATTCGGTGCGCACCGATTGAATAATGCACTACTTCTTTGGATATTTACATGCTCATAATGGATTCGGAATTGTTAGATATTCCGGGACATGTTTGGGTTCATCATATACTTGGTGTATGTGACAAAAGGAAAAAATGTGCAGATTTGTGCATGCATAGCTGGTAGTGCATTTTTAATCAAACCTGATGTAGGCTTATATCCCAAACTATGATTACAGTTGTACTGTTGTCTCCTCTGCATCAATCTCATATCATTACTTCATGTAATGGAGACACAACCATTGCAACATAGACAATAGGGGACTTGCATGTGCCACTGCGCATGTCTACTGCAGTGCATGCTGGGATGGATTCTGTTGAAATCGGACATACAAATATTTGCCAACATTTTTTATCGAAAATCGCAAGAATGTTTCCCACAATATCATAGCTTTTATGAATGATCTATGAAAACCAAATGTATGATGGGAAATATTGGGTCTTGTGTCATGGAAACATGTATAACACATCGATATTGATATTAGAGCATTGATAAATAGTCCATGCTGAACATGGCATGTTTTCTATAGATTTTAGACTGTACCATTAGTCCCATAATTCCATGCAAATCATGATTCAAAATGGCGGCAATGCAAATCCCCAACTGGAAAACCTATCCAGGTAGATTGGTTTAGCCAATGTACAAAGCAAGAATACATGAAAGCTTGTGGAGTAGATTACATTTTGCCATTTAATGAAGAGATGTACGGTTTCCAATCTTTGTAAAGAAATATAAGAGCTACCTCTTAATAAAAGGTCTGGTTCTAAGAAGTGTAATATATCTATTTTGCTTTACGGAAGAATTTATGTAGATTGGTACTTCCCTTCTCACTCTTCCTGTTTTGTTTCTGTTAAGAAGAAAAATGCCGTTTAAACTGTTACTGTAACGTAATGTGATAGAAATAGTAGAGAGGTTCAGCAAGTCTTACGTTATAATAAACGTAAACGTATCCGTATCTGATATACAAACATATATCAAATGGAAGAAAGAGGTTTAGGAAATTATGGCTGGAGAATGTAACCGAACATGTCAAACAAAATCTTTCATCTCGCAATTTATTTTTGTATATATAAAAATGCAACGTAATTTACAAAAAAGATATGGATACATTTTGTATGTTTTGTTAATCATGTCTTTGTTATATATAGTGAAGAAATAAAGTAAATCAAGTCTACTGAAATGATATAATATGAGTAACTCTTGTATAAACATATAACAGCAGCAGAATATTGATGAATCCAGTCCTATAAGTCATAATATGAGTAACTCTTGTATAAACATATAACAGCAGCAGAATATTGATGAATCCAGTCCTTTAGGTCATAACATGAGTAATTATTGTATAAACATACCAGCAGCAGAATATTGATAAAACCAGTCCTATAGGTCATAACAGTAGTAATTCTTGTATGAACATAACAGCAGCAGAATATTGAACAATCCAGTCCTATAAGTGATAATATGAGTAACTCTTGTATTTATAAACATATAACAGCAGCAGAATATAGATAAATTCAGTCCTATAAGTCATAATATGAGTAACCCTTGTATAAACATATAACAGCAGCAGAATATTGATGAATCCAGTCCTATAAGTCATAATATGAGTAACTCTTGTATAAACATATAACAGCAGCAGAATATTGATAAATACAGTACTATAGGTCATAACATGAGTAATTCTTGTATAAACATATAACAGCAGCAGAATATTGATAAATACAGTACTGTAGGTCATAATATTATGAGTAACACTTGTATAAACATATAACAGCAGCAGAATATTGATAAATCCAGTCCTATAAGTCACAATATATGAGTAACTCTTGTATTTATGAACATATAATAGCAGCAGAATATTGATAAATTCAGTCCAATAAGTCATAATATGAGTAACTCTTGTATAAACATATAACAGCAGCAGAATATTGATAAATGCAGTCCTATAAGTCATAATATGAGTAACTCTTGTATAAACATATAACAGCAGCAGAATATTGATCAATCCAGTCCTCTAAGTCATAATATTATGAGTAAAACTTGTATAAACTTAACAGCAGCAGAATATTGATAAATCCAGTCCTATAAGTCATAATATAAGTAACTCTTGTATTTATTAACATATAACAGCAGCAGAATATATAGATAAATTCAGTCCTATAAGTCATAATATGAGTAACCCTTGTATAAACATATAATAGCAGCAAAATATTGATAAATCCAGTCCTTTAGGTCATAACATGAGTAATTCTCCTTATCCTTGATAGCGCTAAAATAAGCTATCCGACCATCACGCCACCTGGAGGCGGAGATAAAGCTGAGGCGAGAGCTTCCGGTCATGGCTCCCACAACTTAGAAACAGAGTAGGCCTAAACATGATTATACCCATGCAGTCATTGCTCGGCCTCTACTCTTTCAAATAGGTAAAATTATATACCTACGGATAGCTGAGAATATACTCTTTTCATATTTTTTAATCCCGTGACCATCTTCACATTTTTTACTGGTGTTATAGCCGTTTTCGCAGGTGGCGGCCGGCGTGAACTCCTTAAGGCGGAAGTTTCCGTCCCAGCCTACTGGGAGACAGTGCAGCCTACAGCGCCACTGGTGTTAGATTCGCATGTTATCTGGCTATCTGTGTTCAGCAGAATTATTGTATAAACATATACCAGCAGCAGAATATTGATAAAACCAGTCCTATAGGTCATAACAATAGTAATTCTTGTATGAACATAACAGCAGCAGAATATTGATCAATCCAGTCCTATAAGTCATAATATGAGTAACTCTTGTATTTATAAACATATAACAGCAGCAGAATATAGATAAATTCAGTCCTATAGCACTGCATTGAGCATGCAGCTTTAGGTAAGGAGTTGTTATGCAAGCGCCCCCAGGTCACCGCAGCCTTAAATAAGGGTATCAGTAGGCAGTGGGGTGCCTGGAGTGGATTCAGGGATCGGGGGTATGGCAATATATATCGGGGCTGACCAACTATCTGGGGGTATGGCAATATATATAGGGGCTGACCAGCTATCTGGGGGTATGAAGATATAGGGGGTGACCAGCAGAACACAATGCATTTCTCCACTGTATTGATAGCAGCAGCCCTTTATATGCAGCCCCCAATCCCTATCCATTACTACTATAGGTCCAAGCAGTAGAGTTTGGCCCCAATCCCTATCCATTACTATAGGTCCCAGCAGTAGAGTTTGGCCCCAATCCCTATCCATTACTACTATAGGTCCAAGCAGTAGAGTTTGGCCCCAATCCCTATCCATTACTATAGGTCCCAGCAGTAGAGTTTGGCCCCAATCCCTATCCATTACTACTATAGGTCCCAGCAGTAGAGTTTGGCCCCAATCCCTATCCATTACTATAGGTCCCAGCAGTAGAGTTTGGCCCCAATCCCTATCCATTACTATAGGTCCCAGCAGTAGAGTTTGGCCCCAATCCCTATCCATTACTATAGGTCCCTGCAGTAGAGTTTGGCCCCGATCCCTGTCCACTACTATAGGTCCCAGCAGTAGAGTTTGGCCCCAATCCCTGTCCACTACTATAGGTCCCAGCAGTAGAGTTTGGCCCCAATCCCTGTCCACTACTATAGGTCCCAGCAGTAGAGTGTGGCCCCAATCCCTGTCCACTACTATAGGTCCCAGCAGTAGAGTGTGGCCCCAATCCCTGTCCACTACTATAGGTCCCAGCAGTAGAGTATGGCCCCAATCCATGTCCACTACTAAAGGTCCCAGCAGTAGAGTATGGCTCCTAATCCCTGTCCACTACTATAGGTCCCAGCAGTAGAATTTGGCCCCAATCCCTGTCCACTACTATAGGTCCCAGCAGTAGAGTTTGGCCCCAATCCCTATCCATTACTATAGGTCCCAGCAGTAGAGTTTGGCCCCAATCCCTATCCATTACTACTATAGGTCCCAGCAGTAGAGTTTGGCCCCAATCCCTATCCATTACTACTATAGGTCCCAGCAGTAGAGTTTGGCCCCAATCCCTGTCCACTACTATAGGTCCCAGCACTAGAGTTTGGCCCCAATCCCTGTCCACTACTATAGGTCCCAGCAGTAGAGTTTGGCCCCAATCCCTGTCCACTACTATAGGTCCCAGCAGTAGAGTTTGGCCCCAATCCCTGTCCACTACTATAGGTCCCAGCAGTAGAGTTTGGCCCCAATCCCTGTCCACTACTATAGGTCCCAGCAGTAGAGTTTGGCCCCAATCCCTATCCATTACTATAGGTCCCAGCAGTAGAGTTTGGCTCCGATCCCTGTCCACTACTCACTACTATAGGTCCCAGCAGTAGAGTGTGGCCCCAATCCCTGTCCACTACTATAGGTCCCAGCAGTAGAGTATGGCCCCAATCCATGTTCACTACTAAAGGTCCCAGCAGTAGAGTATGGCTCCTAATCCCTGTCCACTACTATAGGTCCCTGCAGTAGAGTTTGGCCCCAATCCCTGTCCACTACTATAGGTCCCAGCAGTAGAGTTTGGTGTTGATTTGTGGTAACCCAAATGATATCAAAACATTGTATCTAAGTAACTTTTTAATTAAACTGTGCTGAAATCAATATAACCAGTTACTAAGAAAGCTTGTATATCAACTCGTCAATAAGGATGTCTGTATTTCAACCAATTACTATGGAAACTTGTATGTCAACCAGTCGCTATGGAAACACATATGTCAACCAGTCACTATACAACCATGTATATCAGCACTAATATATATGTAATGACCCATAGTTCCATGAGGAGGAGAATTAATAACACAGACAAGTGTCTAATATTATTACTCTGTTTTTAATGAAGCACAAGGCGACATGTTGGTATATTTACAGTTAGTAGCTGTATAGAGTAGTTGTATAGAGCTTTTCAATACAAGTAGTATATGGGTAAGATTTTCAGAAAATGTACAATTCAATTTCGGCAGTCTTCTCAAATAACCCAAATTTCAGACGAAAATAAAGTTCCAAATACAGTTCAACGTAGCCAAAAAGATTGCTAGAATCAATGCAATGCCAAATATACTCGAATTTACCTAGTATTGACCAAATTGCAGTCTAATTTAGCAGATTTTACTAAATGTGTACAGCTGCGAATTGTACATTTTCTGAAAATCTGACCCATATGGAGAGTGTTTAGTGTTACTTCATGGCACTACATATACAAAGGATGATCTCACTTGTGCCTTTCAATAAATTGCTTTCTATGACCCTTAGGTACTTACTTCCATATCAAAGAGGACAGCCATAATAGGCAAATAATGACTGTCCTCTTTTATATGGGGAAATTCCTTTTGAGAAGTGCAAGAGGCGGGTGCAATAAAAACATTTTTATTGCACATAAAATTAGAGTGAGCTTGTTGTTACTTACACGCATGTTATCACACTATCTGACACATCTTTCCTGAGTGGGCTTCTTACCCTGAGTAATATGACAATTTACATTTAATATTTTATCAAATTTAAGTGCATATATTAAATAAAGAATGAAATAAACCACCCATCATTAAAGGTTTATGAAACAGGGTTATTGGGAAACAGGAAGTATGATGTCAAAGGTCGAGTACTTTCACAGAGGAACCCTGAGCGGTTAGATCCTGAGGTTATGATAGGGAGTTTTGTCTAAGGCTCCTAGGAATAAAGCTGAGGCAAAGCCGAGGCTTGTTTCCGGGAGTCTTAGACAAAACAAAGGACCATAACCTCAGGATCTAATGGATTTAGTCCCCTTTTGTTGGCCTGTTACTCTCATTAACAAGAATTTACAAATGATTTTGAAGCAAAATGAACCAGTGTAAAGCCATGATCTTCCCGTTTTGAGCAGTAAATATTGTTTTGTATTTTCGTTGATGTAAGCAGTCGGCCGGAAATGGAAGTCAAGCACTAGTACAACTGGTCTGTATGTGTACAACTGTCCCGGCCAGCCCAACAAACGGGGACTAATGTGTGATAAACATTTGATTATGTGTGACTCATTCCATTCCCTCTATCTGTGGCACCACTTAAAGTAAACAGTATTATTGTATGCACTTGATATACAGGACTACCAAAACTAGACCCCATCCCCAACCATACAAACAGATAAAAGGACCTTCCAGTGTCAGATAAAAAAATGACCCCTATTGAAAAGTGACCCACCCCATCGGTAATCAATCCCCAAAGTCATCACCAAGTATTGGTAGTGACATATTCGCCATGGAAATAGGTAGTATAGCTCCGTATCTACTGACGAATGAATACTCAACAATGGGTAGACATTATGTCTTTATACCCCTCATAAATCACTGGGTCACCTTTCGCTAGGGTGGTTCATTTTTCAATTGCCGAAAAGCGACCCCTGGGTCACTTTTCCAAGTCAAAAATCAACCCCTAAGTCAATTTCTAATGTCAAATATCAACCCCTTGGTCACTTTTTGATGGGTTCATTTTTATGACACTGGTAGTACATAGGTAGAACTAACCACAATGCTGTCTGTGTGATCGTTCTTTACCGAGTTGAAGGCAGGAAGAATCCCGAGGTGCGGAGCGCTGCGTAGCACCGAGGGATTCCTCTGCCGGAAACGAGGTGGAGAACGATCTCACAGACATGCACTATAAGGTTAGTTCGAGATTTATTTGACCTCTTACAAATGATTTTAAACATCCTGGATCTCTTTTAATTACGGTAGCTTGTTCTGAGAGAAACACATCAGGGCATGGCATGGTACTTCCATTGACGCTCCATTGACGCATATGACAGCCGACTTGACGACAGCCACCGCAGTTTCAATGCTTAGCAGAGGACGTAGCGTCATGGCATGTTGTGCCCTACTTTCAGAGCAACCAATGAAAACGCATAAGGATAAACTGGGTCATCTGTTTCTTCCCTAGGGATGAATGAAACATATTTCTTCCTCCTCACTTGCATATAGCAAGTCTATACAAAGTCTATGGACACTCCGTTCCAGAGGTGAAATAATAAGATATAACTAAATGCGAGCTGCATATGGGGCAACGTATTCACAAAACGCAAGTGGCTTTTGGTGAGTGTCTTTCACAAGTGCCGAAGGCACGCGTGAAAGACACTCGCCAAAAGCCACGAGCGTTTTGTGAATGCGTTGCCCCATATGCAGCTCAAGTTTAGTTATATTTTTATGCCATGATATATATTTAAGAGTTATTTAAGAGTTATTTACCTTCATTGCATGTCTCGCAACCCTCGGACTCGGCAAAAACAAGCGCTTACAATGTTGCGTCATGAAATGAGCGTCATTGATTGGCGCAACTAAATTTACGCAACCAATCAAAATGACGTTGTAGATTGGTTGCATTCGAAAAACGGATTCCACTAGTGCAATCCAGGCATGTTTATGCCATGGGCTAATCTGGCCATGTTTTTGTGAATACGCACACCTATCATGGCATAATACACTGTATTCACCTATAGTGGAGATACTGTGGTGACCTATAGATGAGATACACTTGGCTAGGCGAGTCATGGGCTATCAGCTGGGCACAGCCTCCTCTCACAGCACCAATATGTAGTCTGATGGCTACCTGAGGAGACATCTACACACCAACAACATGGACATGGGCAGTAAAGATGTGTTCCATGAATAACAGCATGATTAGATTGGGGAAATGTCTTTTTCGATTAATAAAATAGGGTCAGCAGTCGGGCGAGAATTGAATCAACACAAACAGAAACAGGGTTATGGGTCAGATTGTCAGGAAATGTACAATTGGCAGCTGTACACATTTAGTAAATTCTGCTAAATGTTACAGTAGTGGGTTTCTGGGAAGGCTCGGGAGGCCTGGGGCGTGGCTGCGTCCACGCGGGCAGCACTAGAACCTTGGAATAAATACACTGAGGGAGCTCGCCTCTACTCACTTATAATATTACAGTCGCCGTGTCTGCACTTCTTCTCTCTCACCGAATCTATTCAAAATTTAAACTGTAGGATAGTCTTAGGACTATTACCTTTATTCGTAGCATTAATACTGGGGACACACAGTATTATATCACTGGTGGAGAAGCCAATTAAGATCGTGGTTAATTGTGTATTTGTACACGAATTATCCCCTAACTTAAGGGGTGGAAAGTTTGCTGAAATTGAGCAAACCCTTCCACTACCTGGTGAGTAGAGAAGCTCCAGTCAGGGAGGCTAAAAATAGCCCACCTGGGGAAGGCAAGCCAGCCTTCTCTGGGTGTAAGGAGACCTGAGAGGAGTAAGCAGCAGTCATGTAGGAGGAAGATACAACAGACTCCTACATTGGGTGACTGAAAGATAGACAGACATCCAACTACACAGTGCATCTCTGGATTAATATCAAAGCTTAAAGACAATCAAGTTGTGCCGAGTCCAGGGGATGGGAAAGTGAGATCATTACCATCGATCTCATATGTGTAGTGTATATGTATAGCCTGGAGGACTTGGGGGAACCATGAATGTCCATCATGGGAACCCGGAAGACAAGGGCCCCAAGGAAGCCTAGGCCGGGGTACATGTTTTCGGATGTCTGGAAACGTCTAAGGAGTGGGGGAAACTATTTGGCTAAAGTTCAGCTTCCCCGTGGTCAAGCGGACGAGGAGACTGAAGTTCAAGAGCAACCACTCCTTCACGACCAAGTAAGAGCATTGCGTCAGGGCGCCCAACCGTCAACATCAACGGCTGAGGGCGTCCAACCCTCTACTTCAACCCCAATTGCAGAAAAGAAAGTCAAGACAGAAGGGGATGAAGGGGCGCTAGCTGTGGATATTTTGGGTACTCCTACCAAAGTACAATATCCAGAGTTGGAGGAATTAAGGCACTGGCAAAGAGACAATGAGTTGGCAGGGGGCTTTGGTGCCGTAGGTCCCCTAAAAGAAGGTCCGGATGACGACGACGGGGATTCTGAGAAATCCACGCTGTCGGGATCAAAGTATAAGTCAGTGCTGACGCCAGGAAAACATCACACCACTGGCAGAGAACAATAGGGAAGGTGATCGGTTGGATCTATCTTCATTCTCAGATTGGAGTCTCTCTAATGTGAATGGTGATGGCACCCTGAAGGTAAACAGGCCTGCTAGGACTTATGAAAACATAATGGCGTCGAAAGAGGATAGTGAAGGTAGGGGTTCTGAAGCATTAGGTGCAACCGGTGGTGTGCCTGAGGCAAAATCTGCAGCGGACAGATTCAGAACGTACGCCACAATGCACCTGGAAGGAACAGGTGCAGTGCCACAAATGGATCCTCAAAGAAAGTACATCCAGGAACTAAAGAGGAGGGATGAGCTGATTCTGTTTGAGCAGAAAAGAGCTCAAGATCTGGAATGTGAATTGCAACAGTTCAGAGAGGACCGGATTGACTTGGAAACTCAGAACAATGTTGTGCGGCAAGAGTTAGATATGTGCAGGTACAAAAGTGATGAACTGGTGCACACCTGTACAATGGAACTAGATAGGATGGAGATAGACCATAGGCAGGAGGTGAACGAACTTAGGGAAGTGATAAGAAAGCTGCAGATAAGAAACAGACTATTGGAAGTTCAGGCAGTGCACCAACCTACGCCGAAAGTGCCCACTATGGATAGACCAACTCAGACAATCCAGCATGAATTGCCGCGGCCACAACAGTTCCCATGTGAAGATACAGGTCAACACTTTGACATAAATGATTCATATGGTAGCATTTACAGAACAGCTATGCCTCCAGCACCATCAATAAGGGGATTAAATAACAGGTTGGATATCCCTCAGAACACGCCACCGCCGGCGTATAATAGAGACCTGGGACGAGAAATTCCAAGGCCAACGGCGCCTCTTAAATTGGATGGTTATCAAAGCGTGAGTAGGCACAGTGTGTATGTCCCACAGCAGTCAATAGGACGAGAGAGTTCCAGAGATCCCTTCCCAGTACAGGGAATAAGCCCAATAAGGCCGAGGCCCACACGAGTACATGTGGAAGAAGGTCCAGGTTACAACACACATGGGCAAATAGGATCTGTGGGGCGTCAGAACAATGATTACCTTGTCCAACGCCAATGGGAGATGGCAGACCCTGGCGATGACGAGTTCAAAAGGGGCAGAGTCAGGCACTCGAGACAGATGCCCATGGGAGCACACAGAAGGTCACGCCAGAAAAAACAGATGGATGACAATTCAGATGAATGGGAGGATGATTGGCTGACGGATTCGTCATCGTCAGACAGCAAAAATCACCTCAGAATGGTCAGCAACAGGGCGGTGAAACAGGTGACAAAAGATAGTGCGTCAGTCGCCAAAACACTGGCAGCACCGCCCGAGAAATTTTCAGCGCCAACGACGTTAATGTCGGCGGCGCAGTTCTTGGCCGACTATGAAGAATATACTGATTCCTTGGGGGCGTCTAGCTCACTGAAAGCACAGGGAATAAAGAAGTTTCTGAAGGGTAAGCCCCTAGACTTCTATAAACAGTATAGGTCGAGGAATCCTACGTCAGGATTTGAGACCTTCAAGAGAAAATTTTTGGAAAAGTTTAAGAAGCTGTCCTATCACGAACGCATGAAGGATTACAGCAGCCGCAGACAGGGCAAAGATGAATCCCTACAAGAGTACGATGCCGAAATGGATCTGCTTTTGGCTAAATCTGGTGTCGATGACAAGACACAGATGAAGTTTTACATAACAAATCTGAAGCCCAGTTTGTCAAAGAGAGTCATGGCCGATAATCCGAAGACCTTGGATGAGGCCATGGAGGCGGCGAATCGCCATGCTGTTAGTGATGAGGCTAAAGAGGAAGAGCACCAGGGCTCTACTACGGCGGTAATCAACTTGTTAAAGAACATGGCAGCTGGGGAAACTACTGACGACGAAGACAAGAAGGTGTCTTTCAAGAAGAAGAGTTTCAAAAAGCCTTTTACAAAGAAATTCATAAAGAGAGACAGCAGTGTAGAGTCAGTGACGCCAAAGGCAGGTACTCATATGTGTGGAAATTGTGGAACGTCAAGTATCCCCAAGAAGAAGTGGTTTAAGCCTAAGCCAAAGAGCCAGCCAAGCTCAGGTGCTGAAACGCAGACAGAGGCAGAGGAATCGGGCCATGAAGGTGCCACCACTTCAGAAAAGCGCAAGCAAAAACTTGCCAAGCGCGAACTCACGCCTGCTCCAAGCAGGAAGAAAACCAATGTAAACAATGATGAAGAATAAAATGTCATTGCGCCGAAGACGCACGGCGGGAAAGAATAGAGTTGGGAGATTGTCCAGAGTAGATGGTAAAGGGCGTGTAATCCCTAGTGAGGATTCTGTGGACCCCGCTGAAGGTTTTTACAATGTGGAGGGTGACTCTTATGATCTAGTCACTCTTTTTCAGGAGGAAAACGAGCGTGTAGACAGAATCAGACTGCCAGTGAAGGACGGATTTGTGCGTGCTACCGTGGGTAAGTTTACCAATATTCCCTTTTTGGTTGATACTGGGGCGACTTGCACATGTGTTAGTGAGACTTTGTTTAAAGGTATAATTGCACAAATTGGGGACATCCCTATCCGGAAATTCAGGAAAAGAATCTTCATGGCTGATAATTCTTCCCGCCAAATAGACTTGAAGGTGCGTCTGAGATTAACTATGTATGGGCGTACTTTTAGACATTGGTTTGATGTGGTACCAAATTTAACTTGCCCTCTGATAATGGGGGTTGATTTCATGAGAAGGTTTCGAGCTCAGATAAACTTCAATTTAGATCGGAATGGAGTTTATGCCATAAGATCAGACAGAAATTTTAAAATCCCACCTAGCTCGGAATTCTATTTCACAAATTCAGTAGTGGCTCCTGAGGATATCTCTGATACAGTGGGAGTCACAGATAATGCCAAGAGACAGGTGCCAGTCCCGTATTTGGTAAAAAGGGCGTTAGTAAAGCCGGACGCCCAAAGCAATAAGATCAGAATTTGTGTATATAACTCAAGTACGGCTTGGTACAGTGTAAAAAAGGGTTCAATACTCGGTTTGTATACTGTAGCAGATGAAGATGACTTTGCTCCGATGGACTATGACAAGGACACGAATGACTCCAATGGGAAGGGGTCTAAGGAATTGACGAAATTGGAAGATGACAATATAGTGGAAAATAACACAGATCAACTTAGGAGTTTTTCAGACAGTGACACACCTACTGACTATGTTTCAGATTTAAAATCAGACAGACTGGACATAGTAACTGGAAAATCGACTGAAGGGGAATATTTTGAAAACAGACAATATAAATTGGGCATAAATCTAGACTCTCAACAGAGGGACGACATTATCCAATTTCTAGAAGAAAGGGAGGATGTTTTTGTTGGGAAGGATATGAGAATAGGTAGTGCCAATGGTTATGAACATAGAATCGATTTGAAAAAGAACTATGAGCCTAAAGCAATGCACCCTTACAGACTAAATCCTAAAATGAAAGAGGTTATGAGAAAATTGTTGAAGGAACATGTGGACCAGGGAGTTTTAGAGAAAACGGACGAGATCGTGGAATTTGCCTCACCAGCATTTTTGGTGCAAAAGGCAACCGGTCCTGACGCCGCCAAAGCCTGGCGAATTGTCGCGGACTTTAGGTTGCTGAATTCTATGATAAAGGACCAGGCCAGAACTTTCCCTAGTGCTGAAGAAACTATTGAGGCTGTCGGTGAATTAGAAGGCAAATACTTTTCCAAGATGGATGCTCAAAGTGGTTTTCACCAAATTAAAATTAGAGATAGAGACAGAAAACACACAGCCATAAGCACGTGTGACGGAATTTATGTTTATAAGTGCATGCCGATGGGATTGAAAACATCGCCCAAGGCTTTCCATGCTGTTATTGATAACGTTTTGGCGTCAGTACCATCTGCATTGCCATATGTAGATGATATTTTGATAGCCAGCAAAACGTGGAAGTTACACATGGAACACCTGACGCAGGTATTTGACGCATTCCGACAAGTCAATATTAAATTCAAAAGGGAGAAATGTTTTTTTGGCTTGGATTCAGTTCCGTTCTTAGGATTCAAAATTACTTCCAGAGGCTTACAACCTAACCAAGATAAGGTAGAAGCCATAGAAACTTATCCAGTGCCAAAGACGCCTAAGCAAGTAAGGGCGTTTAATGGGCTGGCTAATTACTATAGGTCGTTTATTCCTGACTTCTCAAACATAATGGGACCACTCTATCACTTAACAAAGAAGAGTGTGGACTTTAAATGGGACGAGAATTGTCAGAAAGCCTTTGATAAAATTAAGAAAACTATTTGTACAGAGGTTTTACTACATTATCCAGACTATAAGAAGCCATTCGAGCTCGCAAGTGACGCCTTGTCCACTGCGCTTGGGGCGTGCATCAGTCAAAAGGATAATGAAGGAAATTTTAGACCAGTAGCCTTTGCAGGTAGGGCGTTAACGCCATGTGAATCGAGATATTCAACTACTGACAGGGAATTACTTGGAATTAAATTCGCATTAAGGAAGTTTAGACACTATCTCTTAGGGAATAGATGTACTATATACACCGATCATGCGGCCCTGTTGGCTCTAAATTCTAAACGCGACCTATCTGGAAGAATGTACCGCTCTTTAGAAGAGATAATGGAGTACGACTATGAGATTAAATTTGTAGCAGGTAAATTAAATCTGGTCCCAGATTCATTAAGTAGACGAGATTACCCTCTCTCGATAAAGGAGCAAAAGGAGAGATTGGACGCCCCAAAGAAAAAGGGCGTGACTTTCAATCCTATAGACGTGGTCAAACCATTCAATGAGGAGGACTGTTGCGAGAATTATCCCATCTTGAAAATCCGTAATAGGCCTATTCTCAAGGGATGGAAAGGTGGAACCCCCTATCCCAGAGTAAAAGATGCATTAGTAAGATCAGTGTTAGTAGAGACACTTACTGACACAACGATACCTTTTATTGACATCAATTCAGGGAGACAGGAGACAGTTCATCATTTGGCCAGTGTTTCTGTATGTGGGGATTCATGTAATGAGAAGGTAGCTGTGTTGGAACCGGTTTTTCAGAGATTTGGACGCCCTGCTGGTAAGAAAGAATCGTTTTATACTATAAACGTGGCACAGACAAGGGAATCTACTAAGCAGAAAACTGCAATATCTGAGAAATTGAGGGAAGACAGGAAAATAGCAGCTAAAATAAGAACCCCGAAATTTAAAACAAAAACAGTGAATAAATCAGGGATAGCCAAGTCGCACGCCCAACCAAGTAGGGCTGTGGCTAAAAGAAAGGCGTTAGCTAATGAGGTACCTAAAGTTGACAGAGCATTTTTCGGTGATTTACAAGAAAAACTGGGGATGCCTCTGTCTCAGGACGAATTTATACAAGCCCAATGGGAAGACGAGTTCTGTTCTGGTATATTAGACTACATTGGCTCCAAAACGCTGCCTAAGGATGCGGCGAAGGCTAGACAGATTTTACTCACACATGATCAGTTTTTTGTGAATTCGGGTATGCTATGCAGACTGCCTACAGGCACGAAAATTAGGGATGCAGCAAGACTCTACCAAGTAGTGTTGCCAGGCACCTGTATTCGGCCTGTACTAGAATTGTTACATGATAGACCTATGGCAGGTCATTTGGGGTCAGTGCGCTTATTGAGCGTAGTAAGTGCACGATTTTACTGGCCGTTAATGACAAAAGATATCGTTGATTATGTGGGGACTTGTGATCAGTGTCTAAGGAATAAGAAATCAAAACATCCATATAAATTGCCTATGGCACTGAGAGACCCAGCACCGGCACCCATGTCTTGTCTGATGAGTGACACTATTGGACCAATAACTCAGTCAAACGCTGGCCGAAAATATATTCATGTAGTTGTGGATATATATAGTCGGTACTGTTTTGCTTGGGCAACCCATGCCATTGACGCCACAACTTTGAAACAAGAGTTTTTCAATAACATTTTGTGCGTCGTGGGGATCCCAAATAAGCTTTTCAGTGATAATGGTTCAAATTTCCGCAGTGTAATTTTCACATCTTTTTGTAAGGCTTTTGGAATACAGCAGGTATTCAGTAGTAGCTGGAAACCTACTACACAGGGTCAGGTAGAACGCCAAAACCAAAGTTTGGTACAGTCAATAAAAATGTATGTACAAAAGTACCAGCGAGACTGGGATTTATACTTGGCGGCGGTAGTTTTTGCCCTAAATATCTCTGATTCTAACAGCTTGGGTCATTCTCCATATTTACTAGTATTCGGTAAAAATGCGGTGACGCCGCCGGAGGCGGCAATATTAAATGTGGACGAAGAAATTCGTCCTATTACAGCCCATTTGCTGGATATTGTAAATACTCAGTCTAAGGCAGCTTTACAAGCAGCTGTTAATTTGGAGAAGGCTCAAGAGAAGATGAAGGCAAGACATGATAAGGGAGCTAAAGATCACGATATTAAATTGGGTGACATTGTATACGTTAAAATAAACAGATTACTCCAAAAACATACGAGTATGAAGCTGCAGAACGCCTACACTGGTCCATGGCTAGTGGTAGATATTCCATCTAAATTCACGGTCCGTTTAAAACAGCTCAGTACTGGAAAGATGATGGGTAAGAGCGTGAATATCACACAGGTAAAGAAAGTATCTGCAGTCGAAAATAATAGGTTCATGGAAAGACTCATGGAAAAGTTTCCTGAAGAGCAAACTCAGATAGAGCCGGTACCGACCAAACGTAATCCAGGTCGCAAGCCCAAGCTAACTATCAGTAAGGCAAAAAGGAAACGATAATAACCCATGAGCTAGTTCTTAAGACAGATTTATGTTGTAACAAGACTGTATTCTGACGCCCAAAAATGGGTATGCGACTGGATTCAGGAGAACTCCAGTGGGATAGACAGGGCGCCGACTTATAACTCGTGACTAAGACTTGAAATTAACATCGGAGCAGAAGCGAGGTGCGGTATTTACGAAAAGCAATAAATCAGGTGAGTCAGGAATGTAGTGAGCTGCGGGCGCACGCCACAGTATCAGACTAAGCGAGCAATAAAATAACCAGTGCGCTTAGCAACATCTATTCTGATGCTCAAATATGGCGTGGTGTTCCCGTAGTCATGGAACAGACGAGAATGTAAAATACTTAGGGGTTTAACCAGCACAACACAGGATTCCAAGCTCGAGAAGGGAAGCCATTCGACGCCATGTTTGGGCGTGGGTGTCATACCGAATGGATGCCTAGGGAAAGTTGCTAGTTCTGTGAACAAAGTTTGGTCATAGGGGGCAGCACCTGACGGTGTCTATTTGGAGTGGGAATCTGGCTGGAAACGGATAACTTGGTGTTTTGGGAACTATTGGGAGAATTCATCAGCATATTTTCAGCAATATGGGGATGTTGGTTATAAAATGAAGTTCTTCACTGAAGTTAAGTGAAGGTTAATGAATTATCCATAAATTCTGCCATACAGGAATTTGGTCTCAACCTGCAATGAGATAGGCCACGCTGTGAGGATGGCGTTACAAAAAACCTACATACACAAATATGGCGTGTGATCGTGGACGAGAGTCTGCCGTTACTTGCTGCAGTTGGTCCCGACGGTTTGGTACCCTTATAAGGAGTAGATCTCTGGGCACCCTGCTAAGGTCAGATAGAGGTATTTTTCCAGTTGGCTAGTACGGGTTTGACGTTGAATAAGTGGGGGGGGTGTAACAGCTCCTCATTGCTTTCTCGAGTCCGTATTAGGGTCGCAAGACCGGGCGGGAGATTTTGATGCGCGGCAAACACGCCAGGGGAACCTGAGCAGCTGACGCTGGCCCCGCCTACCGACTTGGGATGTAACCACCCTAGACTGGCATGAGGTTTCTAATTCGCGCCGAGATCGAGCCCTTGCTGATCCAACCGTCACGGAGAGAGAGTCAAGTATTGAGAGGTCCGATAAGTTGTCCCAAGAAAACAAAACATGACTCAAACACTGTGGTAAGTGATTTTGGGACTCAAATCTACCTTTGCACGTTTCATATTTTACCCTGATGAGGGTCTTGAAGCTCAACAAGTAAAAATAGATGCAAAAACTTACTACGCGGATTCTAAGTCATGGATTAGGAAAAGTGGCGTTATGCTCCCCGGGAGCATGGCGTGGTGAGGAATTTTTACAATGACCAAAGGGTCCTTATGTGAAATTGCTGATGAATTTTCTTGTTACGATCATGTGCTAAGGGTTCTGTTTTATTTCTGGTATTTTGCAGGATAAGTCTGTGCCTCCTGATTGTTCAGGCAAGGGCAGATCACTATGTTCTCCGGCAGAACTACGGTGCAATATTTAGAGAATTGGATCAGAAACTGGTGATTTCGGTGGAGGAGCACGCAATAGATTTGCGTGTGCCTTATGAGTTCCCTCCACCGGCCCACCCGGACGTGCCACAGAACGTCTCGTATGAATTACGTCTGGATACGCAACAGCTGTCCAGCGTCGAGACGGCATTGTTCGAAGCCAATAACATGCTGCATGACCAAATACTAAACGTAATAGAAAGTTTCCCCGTAGAAAAGTCTAGAACAAAAAGAAACAGGGGTTTCCAGCCTGCTGGAAATTTCCTGAATATTGCAATTGGAACTGCGACTCAGCCGCAAATTGACGCCCTCAACAATAACCAATTTACAATAATTAATGGGATTAAAGCCGAGGCCGTCAACAACAGAAATCGAGATAGAATTTTGGCTCTTCTAACAACAAATAGTAATGAGTTTTTGGCTTTCTCCAAGAGAAATGTGAAGCAGGTCCGAACTGTATTTCACAATTTTTCCATGGAGGTTTTGGAATTTGCTCGAGCAACGGTAAACACCACACAGGGATTTCAAAATTACACTGAAGAGATTTTTAGAGACCAAGTGGCGTTGCTCGAACGATTTGTGTATATCACTGATCAGTTAAATTACAGACAATCGGCTATGGAAATTTTAAAAGATTTGACGCAGATTCAGGAGGGAAAAATACCGGTTTCAACCGCGGCCTGGTCGGATATTCTGAGCTCGGTCAGAAATTTGACCGCGCAAGTGCGCTTACAAGCGCCAAGCGCAACTCCTTTAGGCACGTGGAAGGACTGGGCTAAAGTAAAGGAAGTTAGGCGTGGTGAAAACGACTTGGTTTTGGGACTGAGTATCAGTTTTACTTATTCGAATAACACTTTTTCAGTTTATGAGCCCGTAGTTTTCCCTATCCCTATGCATGTGCATGAAGGTGATGCTACTGGATTCACACAATTACAGGATTTTGGTCACAATCTGGCTGTTTCAGCGTCGGGAGACACATATGTGCTTCTGACGCATGAAGATATGGCGCACTGTCAGGAAATTGCTGATAGTGTGGTTTGTGGCCGGAATTTGGTGTATTTCACGGCGAATCATTCGGCATGTATTTGGAATGTATTTTTGGATGAGGCAACGTTGGTGCATGATTCATGCGTGTTTCATTCTTACGTGAATGCGGTAACTCCACAGCGTCATTTAAGCGCTGGAAACGATCAACATATTTTAATTAATATGGGATTGTGGGGAGTTCTAGTTTGCCGTCAGGGGGGCGAGAAAAATGTCTCTCTGTCGGTATTTACCTTTATCAATATTCCTTGTGGGTGCGCACTAAGCCTTCCGGACGCGTCAATTTTGGCAGACAGTCCGTTTTGTGAAATTAAGATAGCTCAGGTAAAAATCAGAACTGGTTTTAATTTGCCTTTTGCGATGGCATTCAAAATTGATATAAGTTCCTACTCTGGTGCGACTTTGAGCCCAGGACTAATTAATTTAAACTTGCCTAGCGCCCAGGATATAGAAAAGGCGTTAGTAAATGTGCCTCAAGAGATAATTCAGAGGGGGATCAGGACAAAAACCCTGGTTAAACATTTACTAAAGTCAGACAGCAAATTGGCGTCAATGTGGGATAGTATTCACGCCAAACTAACGGACGTTGCGGCTCATCCCTCAATGCCTTATTTATCCCTGATAATTTCCTTGGTTTCACTAGCAATGAGTGTGTATTTGTTTTACAGAATTAACCGTCTAATCATGCCGGCTACGTGGGCCACCAGGGTGCAATCAATAAATATTTCATCTTTGAATGCTCAACACATAGAGTTAAACAGGGAATTGAGCGTTACTGCTGGACCGACGCCAGACATGGCTCCACAAAATGTAATATACGAAACTGTGAATATTTCATCATCCGGCCCATCTTGGATTGAAATATGCATCTATGTGGCAGTGGGCTTGTATGTGTTGAAGTGCTTGTACTCTTTGATTGTAAAACGAACATGGTGCAGAGGTACCCCCTGTTTGCCAACTCCAGATAAGAGGCAGGCAGAAATGGCCAATACCCTTATTCTGCGTCTCCTGAGGAAGGAGGACATGTTTGATTTTGAACTAGCACAAATAGGACATAGTGTTGACATTCTACACAGCTTCGTAAGCCCAAAAATAATGGCGGCAGAGTTGGAGCCAGGCTGTCGTAAGTCCTTTCTCAAAGTTCGGTGGGCACACAACATGGTTTTCACCGCTAGGAAAATCCAGAGGGAGGTGCAGCTCCCAACAAGCCTGCCCGTCAGGAACTTAGACGAGGAGGACCTGAAGGAGGCGTTGGAAGATGGCGACACTTTCGCCATATTCTTGATCCTGACGCCCTCTAGGGAGTTAAAAGAAGTTCCCCGAAATAAGGGTAACGATGGACGACTCCTACCTCGGGCTGATCTGCGCACGGCAGATCGGGTCGATTTTGTAAAGTAAGTAATTGCTGGAAGTTTTACAAGTCCGGAAAGAGTTATACACGGGGTCTTTGTAAATTAAGAACAGAAATTCCGTCAGGAATAGTAAAAATCAGAACGCATAAGGTCAGAAAATGAGGTTCGAGTAAAATTAATCAGAACGAAAGTGTGACACTGACAGCAATGGCTGCAGGTCACGGAAAACAACATGTGCAAGTTTGTCTTGGGGAAACCTGGGAGATTGGTAGACTTTTTAGCGCCATAATCTGTTTGAAATGTATGATTTATACGCCCATTTATTGTTAATGGGATTGTTTGAGTCATGATTCTGTCACTCGATCATTAAGAAAGAAGTCATTTTCTAAAGGATGTTTTTCCTTCTGTTTTTGTACATTGTAACAGTGAGGAGAGCGCCTTCGGCGGGGCCACGGCTAAGAAAGCCAAGGTCAACGTGTCCTGGGGGACGCAACAGGCGTCCACAGCCTTTGACAACCAGGGCTACGAGGAAGGATGGAGTGATTAGGATTGCAAGCGACAAGAAATACCGTCAGCGACTGTCCTAGACCAACCCTTTTGGTGATATCTTTTATTTAAGGGCATTACTGTCCCCTTGTTTGTTTTAGTTGGCCTCTGTGGGGCGCCTGACGCAAAAGTGGAAATTTTTGTGGCGTCACTCACATCGAGTTTAGAAGAATAGTTAGTAGGCATTTAATCTGTAGTTCTTTTTCAGCAAAAGGGGTTGCGACAGGCTGACGGTGACAAGAGTCAACATGTACATCAAGGTCTATTATTGTTATTTTTCTTTTTATGTTCTGACGTACATACTGTCATATTTATTATATTAAGATTTGCAAGTCATGAGTCTACGGACATTAGAAAGACCATGGCTTCAAAGGCGTATATTACGAACATTGGTGGTAACGCCAAAAACTCTATCAGAGGACTTTCTGTGAGTTTTTTTCTTTTTATACTAGTTTCACAGTTTTTACTTATCAAAATTGGTTCCCTGACGCACCTACTAAACGGACTTGAGTTTAAAGAATACAGACTTTGCGTGTTCGGTGCGTCAGGAGAAAAATGACAGTATTTTTATAATTTTAAGTATTCTGCGTCAGAAGAGGTTTTAACATGTTTTTTACTGTACCTTGATTGCTTTGTATATGATGTTTTGACTCAGGACTTGTGCTTGCAACATATTTTTTTTGTACCATCACTCTGGACATTAGTTTAATATTAAGCAGGTGTTCTTAGAGTATTATTATTTTAAGTGAATTCCCCCGTATTTTTATCTTTTAAGAAGGGGATGGACGGAAAGTCGTCTGGCGAGTCATCTCGTCAGGCGTGGCCGTGTTGGTATCTTCCAACAGGGATGCTTCCGTCGGGCGTCAGAACAATTCTGTCTGCCTAAGAGAAATTTTTGCAACTGATTCTGGCTAGAATTGGCGTTTCTGACAGGAAGTTTTTACGTGTCTAGGTTTGGCATTAGTAGTAAATAGAACAGAAAGTCGCTTGTAGACGCGAGCGTGGCCGTGCTTAAAATTTAGGCAGGGAGGCTTCTGTTCATGGGCGTGTACGCCAGAGTTGCGACCGACCCAGAATTTATAATGAAGGATTGTGATCCTACGGAATTTTCTCCGTCAAAAGTTGGGTAGAAATAAGACCCTATCTTCCTGGCGGATATTTTAGAACGTCAATTCTGGTACAATTAAATTTAGATCATTTTCCTCAGGGAAATACGGCTGTATTTTGCAGTCAGCTCGCAGGGATTTTGAGCAGAGATTCTCCTCTACATGACGGGGAATTTAGAGATTTTAATCACTAGAATTTATATTTGTTATTTCTGGTCAGTTTTTGGTCAGAGATGGGGGACGTAAGTCTCGTGGTAAAATTAGGCTGTATAGCATATCAAAATTTTTTAAGCGACTCTCGACTTGAATATTTCTTACAAGCGAGAGGTGAGATAATAACTGAACTCAAGCGCAAAATTGGTTTGTTTTCAGCGTCAGGAAAATTATTCCACTGTTTTAAAGTTAAAGATTTGGTGATGATAAGGTAAAACGCAAGTTATCACGACGTCGTTTAGACGCCGGGGCGTGGTTTATGAAGTTTGCTAAAAAGATGAAACCATATTGGACTGATTCACTATGTAACAAAAGTTAATTTTCTTGAGAAAAAGGTAGGAGAATTCTCTCCAAGTATTTAAATCAGGTATGTACGATAGCTTTTGCGTCGTGCAGAGTCAAGATTTACGAAAGTATAGTTAAAACAATAGGATACATGATGTTTTTGTGCAAATGGAATTTTGTAAGTCGCCGTAGCGGCGGGGGAATCTAAGACATACATGCATACAAGTGTGTTAGGTATTTGTTGAGTTCTCCTCCTCCCTACTGCCACTCCTTCCGGAAATCCGGTCTACTAATCTTATACACGTGGATATTTTCATGTCTGAAAGAAATCCTAACTTTGTAGTTTATTTTTGGACAGAAATCGAAATTTCTTGGAACATGGTGAAATGCAGTGAGAGCTAGCGGAGGTGCGTACATAGTGGTCTACTTACGGCTATTGTGTCCGGATGTACTTAGTAAAAAGATACATCTCCACAGGTCTCCATGCTTCACTGTTTTAAAATCCTTTGAGTGATAGTAGCCCATTCGTACATCCAATATTTTGCATTGATACAAAATTTTTAAATGTTCCGCTCTAGGTAATCATAGAGCTTTCCTAAAAGTTGATTCCAGGTTAACATGGAACTCCGTTTCACACAAGCACACACACACAAATTTGAAAATTTTCCCTTCAAGAAAATCTCAAAATTAGGATTCGTTCTCGGGTCACATCCTAGTGAGAACGATCCTGTAATCACAGCTTGAAACACATCCTATGGCACATCCGGCGATCAGCAGGTGAGAAGGCAGCAACAGTAGTCGCTGCTGGATGACTTGTGGATTCTTGAGAACTTGACGAAAATTCGACCCCGGTAGGTAGAATCAGGCGTCAGCATGAAGTCTGGTTCGAGTATCGGTAGTCGAGGGCCATGGTAGTTGCTCGAGGTAGACTTGAAATGTAGAATCTCTTTGGAATGTCAGAAGTTCCGATGAGATTTGAGAAGTCCCGAGAGGATGTCGGAAGTCCTGAATCTCTGAAGGGAGAGTCAAGTTTGACTCTCTATCAGAAGTGTGGAAGATGTGGAGAATTGGTAACGACCAAGGCTGTAGAGGTAGAGGCTCAATGCTGGAGATGTGTAAAGTCAATGGAAGAACGGGCGTAGCTCCTCCTTGCACGAAATCCTGGTCTGATCTGAATGACCAGCGCGACGCGGGTCCCTTTTATACCCAGAGGAATAGCCTACATCCAACGATTTCCATTTTCGGCCAAATAAGCCTCAAAATCGCTTCAAAATTGGTAATTATTTAGAGTTTTACAAGAAAGAAGGTCTAGTAGTGGCCATCTTGGTGAAAATTGCCTAAATTCTGAGTTATAAACGATTTAAAGTTAAGTCGTAGAAGGGTCACGTGACCTGCCATTAAGATACATTAACATAATCAAGAAGGATTGAGATAATCATTAAGATTCCTTCAAGTTTTCCTTCAGGCGGTGACTCGCTTAGAGAAAACTACCGATTTCGGCCCAGATGGGCATTTTCAAAGGTAGTGAAGCTGCTCTGAGAGGTATTATAAGTATAATTTAGGCTTCTATCGATTCAAAAAGATGTTATTTGTTAGATTTCCGCATAAATTTGTCCTCAAATAGGCTCATAGAGGCGGCATCGTCGGACATTTCCAAGATGGCTGACCTGACGAGAGTCAACGAAATTAAATATCGCCGCGTCGAATAACGACGAAAGTTTGGCGATTTTCAAAATTTCTTCACTGATTATGTGATCTATATGGATAGCGACGTCATATAGGTGTATTGGTTAATAAAATAATTGGTTATTTAGTTAATTGGAGACAGCCTTGTTCGTGCCAATGCATTTCCTATGGGGAACGACATTTTCACATGATCGGAGATTTTGGTGACGAAAATGAAAGATTTCTGGATAAACTCGGTTTGTCGAGGGTTCAAATGAAATGTCATGTTACGGACGGATGTGTTATCTGTGAAAAGCAGTGATTTATTTTTAATGAAATATGGAATTTGAGTCATGTTTGGAAGAATTAAAAGTAAAAGTGGTCAAAATCGCGCTCTATGGAAGTTTAACATGGACATCGTGTTTTTGTGAACTGCGTAGTAGTTGCCAACGATTCAGCGATGGAAATGTCAGTTTAAGTCTATGATTTCCTTCTAAATTATAGTGTTTTCTTGGAAAAAGTATTCTACTGATGTTATTTTGAGAGTAATTATTATAGAAACAGGTCCGTATGTAACGATATGGGAGTATACTCATAAGTCGTTGAAGATATATTTTCAAAATGGCGGACGGCATCACTTATGTCGTAGTTGGGTTTTCTGGTGATTATTGCTTGAAATTGTTAAATTTAAGTTACTCTGGTGAGGTTTCCTGGGTCTATTGGTTATAGATTGGCATGTTGCGGGATTATTTGCTCTAGTTGTTCTGCGATTTCTTATAATAATTTCTTATGTCAACTGAAATTTCTCGGCAGATGGACATCGTGGGACAGTATAGTTACCGCGGTGTCTCGTCCAGTTCCTGCTACGTGTAGTAGCATTTGTGATAGGAACGCCCGTTGGCGGGACGGATTTTGTAAAAATCGGTCCGGTACAGGACGGATTTGTGTAAATTTTAAGCAGGAAGCTGAGTAAGGTTATTCCAGGTTTGTACTTACTTGGTGAATTAAGTTTTGACTTATAGATAGTCGAGTAGGGTAAGAAACTCTATATTAAATTCTTGCCTTCGTTCAGGCCATATCTGTACTGATATGGTAACAAATTTTAGAGAAGTTTTACTAAAAGTTAAATAAATTTTGACTAGAGTATTGATTTTCTAAGGTTTATCTGTTCAACAAATGAACGGTTTGAGCAGATTTGTATATACTACATCCTTATGTCTGGATGATGACTGGTGTTGATTTTGATTAGACATAAGGAAGTCACACAATGTTTTTTGGTATCATTTTTTATTCTCTGTAGTGGTCTAAGGGAAAAATACAAAATTTGACAAGCATTTTAAGTTTAAAGGAATGATCAAATTTAACTCTGATTTATCTTGATGTATAACAAAAATCAGGGTTTAGGACACATTGTGTGGACCTTTTTATTGAAGAGGGGGGTAGAAGACTTTTGGAAAATGTTGTTAAAAATATTTAAAATTTTCCGGGGGTCGAATCTCGTGTACCCACTGTATCCGACCTTCGGGAATGCTACTTTTTATTTTAGTATCTAAATTAAGGCAGTAGCATTCTAAGGGGGGAGGGGGGCATTATGTTACAGTAGTGGGTTTCTGGGAAGGCTCGGGAGGCCTGGGGCGTGGCTGCGTCCACGCGGGCAGCACTAGAACCTTGGAATAAATACACTGAGGGAGCTCGCCTCTACTCACTTATAATATTACAGTCGCCGTGTCTGCACTTCTTCTCTCTCACCGAATCTATTCAAAATTTAAACTGTAGGATAGTCTTAGGACTATTACCTTTATTCGTAGCATTAATACTGGGGACACACAGTATTATATCATAAATTAGGCTGAAATTTGGTCAATACTAGGTAAATTCGAGTATAGATTGCATGGCGAAGTTGAACAATGCTCTAAAAGTAAATATTAATTACTCAATTGAACCATAAATATGATGTTATCACCGATACAAATAACCTAAGAAGACATTAGGGTGATGTCACCAGAAAATGTACGATTCACCTTCGCCAATCCTTTGAAATAACCCCAATTTCAGACGAAAATAAAGTTCAAAAAACAGTTCAACCTAACCAAACAGATTGCTAGAATCAATGTTATGCCAATATACTCAAATTTACCTAGTATTGGCAGAATTTATTAAATGTGTACGGCTGCCAATTTACATTTTATGAAAATCTGACCCATAAATACAAGGCCTCTATCGAAAAACCTGTAAGCTGATAAGGAAGACTTATAGGAAGATCTAGAAAGCCGACACCTAGATAATGTGAGACATGTTTAGCGTCTATTTGACTCATGCTAAGGCATTGTTGATAACCACTCCCTCTACCAACAACTACTCACTCACTTACTATATAAAACACTCTTTTGGGTGAAATCACCAGAAAATGTACAATTCGTCTTCACCAATCCTCTCAAATAACCCAAATTTAAGACATAAATGAGGTTCTAAATTCGGCTCAATATAACCAAACTTATTGCTAGAATCAATGCAATGCCGAATATACTCGAATTTACATAGTATTGACCCCATTGAGGTTAATTTAGCAGAATTTACTAAATGTGTACAGCTGCCAATTGTACATTTTCTGAAAAATCTGACCCTCTTATACCATGATGGATGGGCGTATCCCTAAACGTTATTGCTATACATTTCTGTTCAGTTGAAAAGAATGGATTTTGAAATACCATCCTCATTGAAAAGATGAGGTAAAGTGTATTTCAACGTTGCTTACATATAGAAAATCTAAAGAGTGCTTTCATATTTAATGTTCGATTACTCATGTCATAGTATGACCTTAGAAATGCTATGGTATATGTAATATGTAGTCTCGGAATTTAGAATATTTATTTAAAAGACTTAAAGTGCCAGATAGAAAATAAAAATAAAATAAAAACAATTCTAACAAAGAGATAAAACACTTTGAAAGTCTTTGCGACTACTAACCCAAGAGCGAGCTATATGACATATTTAGCAGTGATGGCAGTATACTATCAGCTACCAACCGCTACTCAAGTTTATGTGCTAAGATTTAGGAAATCTAAACAAATTGTATCTCAAAGTATGGCAATCACCAACTAGGGATTCAAATTCTTCAAATTTATCGAAATCTAAAAAGTGTTTCTATATATTATATTTTATGTTTAAAAACAATTTTGCAATATTTCTGGGTGGATTATTACCAGTAAAGTAGTTAAATATACTCCAAGGGTACATTTGATGTACTGTCGTGATGAACGGCACCAACTGTTATTTCGATAGAAAAAGCTATGTTATGCTCTTCAAACTCAGGACCGGTGCACTTGCCCAAGTGATTTACGGTATATAGGAATACCCCTATTTTTCCCACTTCAAAACTTTCTTACCAGTCTCAGAAGATGGCTTGCAATTTTTACTTCAAATTATATTTGAAAAAGTTTTTTATCTAAGCAATAATTAAAAAGTTCTCACAAACCACACATTCAAGGGGAGAGGAGTTTAAAATGGCCGCCAAAACAAAAACTCAATGGAACAGCGGAACAGCAGAAGGGATTACCGCCCTCAACCAATCAGATGAATCCGATCCGATCACATGACCACTGGCACGCCTACTGCCACAACGCCCACAACAATGATGTCATAGCGGCGGACTGGGGAACCTGTCATCTCCCATCAGAAAAACAACTAAGGAATATCATTCTCATATTGAAGGTAGAAACTCTGGGATTATCCCCATAAAAATTAAATGAAATAGAGAATCTAATCCTAAAATGTAAATGTCTGCAGTTGTCTTATGGAGGAACCATAAGACTGACTGCAGACCTTGCAGAGTCGCACTGCAAAAAGCCTGCCAACTCTCATACTGAATGGCTAAAAAAAGTTTTAGTAGCCGTGAATTTCCCGGCTTGTTTGCAACGATCCCTTATTTTTAGATGTCAACTTAAATATATAAACAATATTAGGTGTACAGATTCAGACTCACAAAGCACTATAGGTCTCTAAAAAATTGATTGACAATTACTAGCAAAGTCATTCAGTATACTGCATCTTCATCTTATAAGAAATGGAATGATATATTTATTAACCTGTCTTGAAATTTGATACATGTATTTATACTACTTCAAGCGCTAGATATCCCAATGATGAGACCATTCCTACGAGGAGATCGTGTAAATATAAAGCTTTAAAAAATATCAATTTTGAAACTAGGGACTCATTTTTTTCTAACACATCATAATTAGCACTACCAACAGTAAAACGGCCATTCACATCAGCTACTCAGGCCTATGAGTCATATTTTCAGAAAATGTACAATTGGCAGCTCTACACATTTAGTAAATTCTGCTAAATTAGGCTGCAATTTGGTCAATACTAGGTAAATTCGAGTATATTCGGCATTGCATTGATTCTAGCAATCTGTTTGGTTAGGTTGAACAATATTTTGAACTTTATTTTCGTCTGAATTTTGGATATTTGAGAGAATTGGTGAAAGGTGAATTGTACACTTTCTGAAAATCTGACCCTAATATTACACAAGTACTTTAGCTTGCACATCTGCCAGCCTTCGTCCCTCAAGTACATGCGGGGGAACATCTCACCAGGAACAAGCTCCGTCAGGTGGAAAATCTTTATGAATTTCATCCGTGAAGCAGATGATTGGAAGCTGTTTACATATATCCAGACTAATGAACTGCCTCCTGCCTTGATGCAGGGATTGTAATCAGGTGTGGGCTCAAGTGGATCCGCCGTACAGCCGGGGCGGGCTTTGTTATTAGAGTCAAATTTGTACAGTGGAACCTCTCCAATATGGACATCCATGAGACTGGTGGGGTTTGTTATTAGAGTCAAATATGTACAGTGGAACCTCTCTAATATGGACATCCATGAGACTGGTGGGGTTTGTTATTAGAGTCAAATATGTACAGTGGAACCTCTCTAATATGGACATCCATGAGACTGGTGGGCTTTGTTATTAGAGTCAAATATGTACAGTGGAACCTCTCTAATATGGACATCCATGAGACTGGTGGGCTTTGTTATTAGAGTCAAATGTGTACAGTGGAATCTCTCTAATATGGACATCCATGAGACTGGTGGGGTTTGTCATTAGAGTCAAATATGTACAGTAGAACCTCTCTAATATGGACATCCATGAGACTGGTGGGGGGGGGGGGGTGTTATTAGAGTCAAATATGTACAGTGGAACCTCTCTAATATGGACATCCATGAGACTGGTGGGGTTTGTTATTAGAGTCAAATATGTACAGTGGAACCTCTCTAATATGGACATCCATGAGACTGGTGGGGGTTTGTTATTAGAGTCAAATATGTACAGTGGAACCTCTCTAATATGGACATCCATGAGACTGGTGGGGTTTGTTATTAGAGTCAAATATGTACAGTAGAACCTCTCTAATATGGACATCCATGAGACTGGTGGGGTTTGTTATTAGAGTCAAATATGTACAGTGGAACCTCTCTAATATGGACATCCATGAGACTGGTGGGGTTTGTTATTAGAGTCAAATATGTACAGTGGAACCTCTCTAATATGGACATCCATGAGACTGGGGGGGGTTTGTTATTAGAGTCAAATATGTACAGTGGAACCTCTCTAATATGTGTTGTGTTCCAGGAAAATGAGTCATAAGTCGCAAAATTGATATTTTTCAAAGTGTTTTTATTACAAGATCTCTTCATTGAAATGTTTTGATTTTTAGGGGCTTTAGCACTTATAGTCATATAAATCGGTGTAGCAAATTTCAGGACATTGTATTAAATATATCCTTTCATTGTGAAGGCCTTCATATGGAATATATTTAGTTACTTTACTGGTAATTACACATCCAGAAACATAGCAACTTTTTTTTTCAAAAATAAAAATATGAACCTTGAAATATAGAAACAATATTTAGATGTCCTGTTGTTTGCTACCATTGGAATCGGCTTGATCTCTTTTCAAATATGATAATATCTCAAAATCCATTTCTTTTGACTCATTTCCCTGTAACATATCACATATGTGATTTGTTACAGATACATGAGTTGCAAGTCACAAAAAGTGGATTTTGAGATATCACCATATTTGAAAAGAGGAGATTTAGTGGATACCAATGATGGCAAACATGAAGGACATCTAAGTAGTTTTTGTTATTGCACCCCTGGATCTCATACAGCAAGGGCATATAATACACATTCTGTTACTGCACCCCCCTTAATACACCCCTCATATAGTATGGTCATATAATACATCTAATGGTTAACTAACAAGTAAGGTAGAGTAAGGAGAGCCTGAATATTCTAAGTAGCTGAAACCAGCGAATTAGTTAACATATTTATCATTTATTATATGCGCATTCCATATGAGAGGTGCAATAAGTGGGGGTGCTATAAAAATATTCATATAGTATGTGTACTATAAAAATTTGACTTCGTTAAAAGTAGCACTGCAAGTGGGCCCAAAATAAGAATATGAAAGCAATTTTCATTTGATATTTGGTAGCATTGTAAGGGTATATAATAAATATAGAATGGAACTTGCGGCACCTCCAGAGGAATCTCGTCCAATAAATGTTTTTTTTATGCACCGCTCGTTCCATTCTCTCTATATATAGCATCGGTACATATATATTTCACATTTTTGTAGCACCTGTCATACAAAATAGGGGCACATAATACACATTTTGTTATTGCACCCCTCATACAAAATGGGTAAATAATACACATTCTGTTATTGCACTTCTCATACAGCATGGGCATATAATACACATTCTGTTATTGCACTTCTCATACAGCATGGGCATATAATACACATTCTGTTATTGCACCCCTCATACAGCATGAGCATATAATACACATTCTGTTATTGCACCCCTCATACAGCATGGGCGTATAATACACATTCTGTTATTGCACCTCTCATACACCATGGGCATATAATACAAATTCTGTTATTGCACCTCTCATACAGCATGGGCATATAATACACATTCTGTTATTGCACCTCCCATACACCTTGTCCATATCTAACAAAAGCAATTAGTGATACTGATATTGGGAGGATAGTATAGGAGCAGGAGCCATAGTAGGGTGAGGCATCGTATCTTCTTAATGGAAGGGGATAATGAATATTATAAAGGCTCATGGTATTCTAATCTCTCTATACCAAGCTGGTGTGCTAGAGTGTGATATATTGACAAAGGACACACGCCAAGTATGGTAAGCTAATATAGTACGGCACCACCCTCCCTTTAGAGTGGTACAGTTAAAGCAGCATTCTCAGCTATTAGAACAAATCAAATCTTTCCAAATTTACTTATATTATGACTTATAGGACTGGATTTATCAATATTCTGCTGCTGATATATGTTTATACAAGAGTTACTCATATTATGACTTATAGGACTGGATTTATCAATGTTCTGCTGCTGTTATATGTTTATACAAGAGTTACTCATATTATCACTTATATGACTGGATTCATCAATGTTCTGCTGCTGTTATATGTTTATACAAGAGTTACTCATATTATCACTTATAGGACTGAATTTATCAATATTCTGCTGCTGTTATATGTTTATACAAGAGTTACTCATATTATCACTTATAGGACTGGATTTATCAATGTTCTGCTGTTGTTATATGTTTATACAAGAGTTACTCATATTATGACTTATAGGACTGGATTTATCAATGTTCTGCTGCTGTTATATGTTTATACAAGAGTTACTTATATTATCACTTATAGGACTGGATTTATCAATGTTCTGCTGCTGTTATATGTTTATACAAGAGTTACTCATATTATCACTTATAGGACTGAATTTATCAATATTCTGCTGCTGTTATATGTTTATACAAGAGTTACTCATATTATGACTTATAGGACTGGATTTATCAATATTCTGCTGCTGTTATATGTTTATACAAGAGTTACTCATATTATGACTTATAGGACTGGATACATCAACATTCTGCTGCTGTTATATGTTTATACAAGTTACTCATATTATAACTTAAAGGATGGAATTCATCAGTTATCTGCTGTTATTACATGTTTATATAAGAATTTGAGGTGTAATTGCCGAGAGAAAATTGCCCCCGGTGAGTGATGATAAGGGAGGTCAAGTATGGTAAGCTAATATATTAAGGCACCACCTTCTCTATAGATTGGTATGGTTAAGGCCCATATCCATTGCCACGGCAGACTAATACTTTAACATTGTGGTGCTTGCCATGCAAAAGTACTTCAGGCAGCTGTGGTAATTCATGGCAGGTCATCTCAACTATCTCAAATTTAAAGCTGCATTCTCAGCTAGTATGACAAAGCAAATCTTACCAAATTCAAACATATTATAATCTATAAGACTGAATTTATCAATATGTTACTGCTGTTATATGTTTGAATTATAATTTATAAGAATGTGAAGCCGAATTAGCCAAGTAAAAATGGCCGCCAGTGAGTGATAATAAGTGAATCCTTCACTGGGAAGGATTTGGGCGGGTTCTCCAAATACAAATAATGACGCTTTAGAAGCCCTGTAACAATACCCACTGGACAAAATCCTACACAATTTTGGCCAAATGACCTTAAGATGATTTGGAAAAGGATGGAACAAACAGTAGAAAAAATTTAGTTTTTGACCAACGTTAACTGCAGCCTTAAATCCCATGTCCATTGTCACGGCAGACTACAATACTTTAACATTGTGGTGTTTGCCAAAAGTACTTCAGTCAGTGAGGACTGCAAATCCAAGTGTCCAACATACGGAGGTCATTAGTCTTTTTAGTCTCCCCCTACCCTAATGTCCTAAATAGGTCAAGTAAATCTATCTAGGTCAAGGGTTATTATTAACACCTCATGCACCCTGATAATTGCATCCAGTTGCAGTGCTTTATAGATGATCATGCACCCTGATAATTGCATCCAGTTGCAGTGCTTTATAGATGATCATGCACCCTGATAATTGCATCCAGTTGCAGTGCTTTATAGATGATCATGCACCCTGATAATTGCATCCAATTGCAGTGCTTTATAGCTTATCATTCACCCTGATAATTGGCATATATGGAGATTAAAATACTTTAATACTGTGGTATTTGCCAACAGTGCTCCAGGCAGTCTGGGTAATGGACAGGGGTCTTAAAGCTTCTCTGGTCAGGGCATCTGAAAATGTACAATTTGCCTTCATCAACCATCTCAAATATAACAAATTTTAGACAGAAAATATGTTTAAAATGTATAGGCGGACATATATCTTTAATCAAATCAATATATTTAATGTACACAATACTAGATATTCCTATATTCATCATCCTTTTCAGCCTAATTCAGCAGAATTTAATGTATAGAGCTGCCGATTCTACATTTTCTGACGACCTTACCCATTTATCAGGACCCCCCCCCAGAGGACAGGACCAACAGCTCAATAAAGAACGGATTAAAGAGGCTTAATTAAGAGAGTCATACAAACAAGATGTTCTGTATTCCAAGAATGGTGAGCTACTGTGTACACGCTCTAGGTCTAAACCCTCAGATCAGATAAGAATAGTATGTCAGCCTACTTTGCTAATCAGTTTTCTGGACTCAGACTCGGCGTTTTAATGGGAATATAATGACATTTTGCAGTCTTAATGGAATTATAATGGCGCTTTGCGGTTTGAGACGAGAGCCTTTCCCTTCATTTGAAGGGACTCTCTAAACTTTGGGCCTAGACTGTGTATATTAGAGAAGGGCGGCTCGACCCAAATCCCCAAAACTGTACAATTAGTAATTTCCGTTAAATTAGGTTGAAAAATTATCAACATACAGGTAAAGTAGATACCTGAGGGTGAAAACACACAAAAAAAAAATTAAAAATATGAATGGTTTTTTTTTTTTATTTGTGGAAAATGTGTATTAAGTATTTGATATAGTGTGATAGGTTGCTGTCAACAATGTATGATTTACCATTGAAACATGTATACTGCCTTGTATGAAGTTAATTCTCATACCCTGCTCTGTATTAAGGTAAAACTAAAACTGAAACATACTATTTATAATGGTCTATGTGATAGAGCATAGCGTCGGTGGTAATAGTTGTATGTCTTTTTAGTTGCTTGTCAGCACTCACACTGTTATCAGTGATTTGTGATGAGAACATGTATTTTTATTCTATATTGAAAACTTGTAGTATGTATGTACCATGTATTATACGAAAATGTCATTAAAAATGTAATTTAATTAATGTAATTTAAGAAATTATATCGCAATAACTATTAACTGTCTGCTCGTAATAACCTTTATTTCACCCTTGATATGCTCAGTCCATAGAGATAAC
Source organism: Sthenelais limicola (assembly GCA_942159475.1). Taxonomy (NCBI): domain Eukaryota; kingdom Metazoa; phylum Annelida; class Polychaeta; order Phyllodocida; family Sigalionidae; genus Sthenelais; species Sthenelais limicola. Next base: position 19,086,253 of record OW804096.1, on the reverse strand, counting down.
ATAGGCTCTATATATTGTTTAGCTGGTCAGTAACTGATGCGATATTGCCCGCGGGAAATACACGGCCGACCTAGTTTTTGTAACACTGTGTGCATGCATCCTTTCTGATCTTCGCCAGTTCCGGTCCTTCTTCGGAGCTATGTTTTCTAAGCGAATCTACCTAAAGAACTAATTATTTAACAATTTATTTCTCAAAATTGCTGTAGATCATGTTAATTTAACATTAGTCTAGTGTGCGGGGTGAAATAAACACAGAACAACCCTTGGATTCTCGGCATTGTGAATATTCACCAATGACGATCGCGGGACTACTGTCTCTTGACCGTCATCGGTGAATATTCACTCCCACCTCGAAATCCTGGGTAGTTCTGTGTATATATTGTACTGATTCTACTCATATCTGTAACCTTATTCCTTTTCTGTAAAATACCTTTTGGCAAGTCGGGCTGTCCTGAGAATATTTGTACTGTATGTATGAAAATGTTCAATGTCCTGAATAAAATATTTTAAATCTAAATCTAATCTAATATTATACTTTCGGAGAAGATAACAACATAGTGTATTAAATTAAAGTGGCTAATTTGTCTCTTGTGTTGATTTAAAAATTATCTTTGGCTGTGTTGAACTGTATTTGAAATTAATTTTTGTTTTTAATTTGGCTTATTTGGTATTATTGGTGAGTGTGAATTGTACATTTTCTGTCAATTTCACCCATATACTGACTTAGTCACACATTGACTAAAGGTAGCCTCGACCATTTTGCCACACTGGCACTGTAGGTGGCGCTACCGTTGCTCAGTGGCTGACCACATTAACATGTATGCATGTATCAATTTTATTTCCAATTTCCAAAAAGGGAAGAAGCATCTACAAAATCACTCCTTTAAACATCATTCTGTGAAAGCTATGTTTCTCAGGTCTTCCAGGCATCCCTGATTAGTATGTTGACCATGAGCATGAATATGATATGGTAAAGTAGCTTGATATTTTGCGGACCTTCCTTATACATTTCATTATTGATTTAGACATACAATATTTTGAAAATTGAAAATTTGGAGGGAAATTATTGAACACCAAATACTTACAGTAATGCTATATACTCAACCAGTAGTCTCACGCTTAAATTCAAGAGATTATTTTACAATTAATATCCTTTTAACGATACAATAGAGACTCTTTATTGGTGAAATCGCCAGAAAATGTACAATTTGCTTTCACCAATCCTCTCAAATAACCCAAATTTTAGACGAAAATAAAGTTCAAAATACAGTTCAACCTAACCAAACAGATTGCTAGAATCAATGCAATGCCAAATATACTCGAATTTACCAAGTATTGACCACACTTTTCAGGCTAATTTAGCGGAATTTACTAAATGTGTACAGCTGCTAATTGTACATTTTCTGAAAATCTGACTCTTAAATATTTCTTTGTTGAAGTATTTCGGAATGTAAAGACAATGAGTACACACTGTACATATATCCATCAATGTATATGGGTTTATAAACCATAGACCAGTAACGAGTCCTAAAGGAACTAGATTCATTATTCACCTTGTCAAGACTTACTACATTCACATCCCAAATGAAGTGTCTTAATCTATCAATTGGAAGAACATCTGTAGATGTACACAGAATGATATGTTTATGGGTCAATTCGTCAGAAAATGTACAATTCGCCTCTTCAATTAATATTTTCAAATAATCCGAATTTAAGACAAGAATAAGGTTAAAAATACAGTTCAACATAACCATACAGAATGTGTGAATCAATGCAATACCAAATATACTCGGATAAACCGAGTAATGACAATTTTTCAGTCTAATTTAGCAGAATCGACTAAATGTGTAGGTCTGCCGATTGTGCATTTTCTGAAGATCATATACCAATGGGAATGATAGGGGTTTATAATTGGGTTGAGAAATGCTAACAAGTCCCTAAGGGACAAGTCTCATCCTTCAGCTTGTTAAGACTATAAACCATACAGAGTGCCATTTGGTATTTATTATATGGGTCAGATCTTCAGAAAATGTACAATTGGCAGCTGTACAAATTTAGGAAATTCTACTAAATTTGGCTGAAAAATGTTAATACCGGGTATATCTGAGTATATTTGGGATCACATTGATTTAAAGTATCAGTTCTGTTATGTTAAACTGCATTTTGAAGACCAATTTTGTCTTAAATGTGGGTTATTTGAGAGGATTGGTGCAGACGAATTGTACATTTTCTGAAAATCTGACCTATTTATTGATTGTGGGTTTTTTTGTAAATATTTTGTTAATGCTGTATTGTTTGTTGTAGTATCATAACAATATCTGAACACTTTCAGAGCTATTGGTGTCACATCGTAAACGAATAAGATTCTATAGTTTTTTAAATAGATCTTATTCAGGAATCATAAGCACTCTCGCTCTTTATGAGTGATTTTCGTTGGGTACCATGAAATAATGTGTCAGATTTCCAGAAAATGTACAATTCAACTTCGCCAATCTTCTCAAATAACCCACATTTAAGACAGAAATGAGCTTCAAAATACAGTTTAACATAACAGAACTGATACTTTAAACCAATGCGATACCAAAATATACTCAGATATACCGAAAGTTTATCATTTTTTAGCAGAATTTACCAGAAATTACTAAATATGTACAGCTGTCAATTGTTCATTTTCTGAAAATCTGACCCACGTGTGTAAATGGGTCAGATTTTCAGAAAATGTACAATTGAACTTCGCCAGCCTTCTCAAATAACCCACATTTCAGACGAAAATAAAGTTCAAAATACAGTTTAACCTAACCAAACAGATTGCTAGAATCAATTCAATGCTGAATATACTCTAATTTACCTAGTATTGACCACACTGGAGCCTAATTTACCAGAATTTACTAAATGTTTACAGCTGCCAATTGTACATTTTCTGAAAATCTGACCCATGTGTGTAAATATAAGCTGAAAGCTACTTCAAAAAGGACTGTACTAATTTAACAAGTCTGTTATAAATGACAAAGCTTGATTGCTATATCAATGCATTGTCGGTTGAGTGGAGAGGCTATGGTCATTTCTCCCTCACACTGACACACCTAAGTGCCTCCTGTCACTGTGTGACGAGTTCAATAGGGAGGATATGTGTCATGGCGGCTGGGAGCTAATTAACATAATTGTGCTGTGTTCCAGGAAAATGAGTCACAAGTCGCAAAATTGATATTTTTCAAAGTTTTTTTTCATAAGATCTTTGTTGAAGTGTTCTGATGTTTAGAGGGTTTAGCACTTATAGTCATATAAATCTAAGTAACAAATTCCAGGACATTGTATCAAATATATCCTTGCGTTTTGAAGGCCTTTGTATGGAGTATATTTACTTACTTTACTGGTAATTACCCACACAGAAACATTGCAAACTTCTTTTTTTTTTTTACAAAAATAAAAATATCAAACTTAAAATATAGAAATACTTTAGAACTTGGAACGGAATATATATCATTATTAAAGGCCAGGCGTTTTATTATAGTCCACATCGTTTAGCAAAACGTTTCCCATCTGAGTTCTTTTGTATGAAAAATGGATTTTATATTCCTCTATCATATGAATTAGATCAAGGACAAAACTGAAATACAAGCTCTGAATCTAACTTATTTACAGCACAAAAACTTACTTCCCTCCCACGCACATTATGGCTTCATTGAAGTGATTATAGATCACTACAGCCTAGTACTGCACTTTTAGTAGGTATTAACAAGGAGATATAAATGTGATGTGTCAGTACAGAACGAGTCATAAGTTATTTTGAGATATTATCATATTTGAAAGGATGAGATTATAGGTGTATTCCAGTGGTACTAACATTTAGGAAATCTAAGAAGTTTTTCCATAAATATTATGTTAAGTTTGGTATTTTTATGTTTGAAAAATAAGTTTACAATAATTCTGGGTGGATAATTACTAGTATAGGTAAATATACTCCATAGAGTGAGCTTAGAAACACAAGGATGTTTCTGATAAACTTTCTTGAAATTTAGTACATGTGTTTATACGACAAACATCTCCAGCACTTCACACTGCCACCAAAAGGGTCTGATTTTAGAAAATGTCCAATTGGCAGCTGTACACATTTAGTAAAATCGGCTAAATTAGGCTGCAATTTGGTCAATACTTTGTAAATCCGAGTATATTCGGAATTGCATTGATTCTAGGAATCTGTTTGGTTGGGCTGAACTGTATTTTGAACTTTATGTTTGTCTAAAATTTGGGTTATTTGAGTGGATTGGTGAAGACGAATTGTACATTTTGTGGCGATCCCACCCAAATAACCAAACACAATCAAAGTGCACGCTGAACCTTCAAGCCGCAAAAAATACGAGCCATTTAATTAAAATTATGTTTCAGAATTAGAATTAGCTAGAGTTAGGCACAGCAGTGGGCGGAAGACCATGGTAATTAGATACACCAAGGATGAAGATATTCCTACTAGTGCACTGCAAGTGAAACCGTCTTCGTACTAAACGTTTTTGAAGACGGTTTTTTTGTCCCCTTTTAGAAGACGGTTTTTTTCCGTTACCATGTTGATCTTTTGAATAAAACCCTTTAAACACTTGAAAATGTTGCAACTATGTGAATTGAAAGAAGCAAATTTGTAGCTAATCTGTACTTTTAGCTGAGAATGCAGCTTTAACTAAAATTAAATACAAATAGCTATGCTTCATGGTAGTGATCTATAGGATCCATTTCCGCCCAGAAGCTGTGGAATGCTGGGAAATAAGGGAATCCATACAACATCATGCACTCTAATCCTCCCACTCCTCATCTACATCTATTGCTTAGTCAGCATTTATGTAATATTAAGGGAAATTAAGAAACTTTTTTTCAAAAATAAAAAATATATCGAATTTAAAGTATAGAAAGACGAATTAGGTGTCTTTTCAAATACGGTGATATATATATATATTGAAACTTTATTTTTCCAAATTCTTTTTTTACATAATTTATGGCCTACATGGAAAAACGGGTACATATATCTCAAAATTCATTTTTTTCGACTTACTATATTTCATTACTTCTATATTTTATATCTGTTTCTTTATTTATGAAAAAAAGTTTGTAATATTTCTGGTTTGACATTTAGTAGTAAAATAGCTAAAATGTCTTCAACACGATTACCAAAGATATGCATAGGCTTATAGATATCTTTAATACACTGTCCTCAAATTTGGTACAAGTATTCATACTACGGAAAGCGTTAAGCACCCAAAGGATGGGAACATACCAACAAATACATCTTGTGAATAAACCACATTCACCAATTTTGCGACTTGTGACTCATTTTCCTGTAACATATCACATATTGTTATTGTGAAATTTCTACGAAAATAAAGAGTTGAATAATATGCAGATATAACCGAGCAGACACACATGGGTGAAATCGCGAGAAAACGCACAATTCACCTTTGCCGATCCTCTCAAATAATCAAGATTTAAGAGTGAGTGAGTGAGATTGGTTGCTTTACGCCCTTATCAACACATAAGATGGTTATATCAAGGGCGGGAGAGCCGAGAGGGAGGCAGTTTATGATCTTACCCAGGATATAGAGATAGAGAAGAAGGTAGCCGAACCATCAACCCTATACCTGGCTACTGTGTACGCCAGTCACTTAAATGCGTTGTAAGTACAGCTAGAGAAGAAGGGAGAGAGAGACAGAGAAGAAGAGACAGAAAGGCACTTTATGGTCTTACCCAGGAAATAGAGATAAAGAAGAAGGGAGAGAGAGACAGAGAAAAAGGAGACAGAAAGGCACTTTATGGTCTTACCCAGGAAATAGAGATAGAGAAGAAGGGAGAGAGAGACAGAGAAAAAGAGACAGAAAGACAGAAATGACATTCAAAATATAGTTAACATAACCAAACCATTTTTTTAAATCAAATAAATACCAAATATATTCAAATATACCTAGCATTGGCCACATTTAAGTCCTCCAATATAGCAGAATTTACGAAATGTGTCGAGCTACCGATTGTACATTTTCTGAAAACCAGACCCATAACAAAAACACTTTGAATAAGCGATTCAATCACCGGTGTATTTCTGGACAAATGAGAAATAATTAAAAGAAAAAAGTCATGGACAAATAGTGAATAACGTAATGACGTCACACTTTGTGCCATATCGCCTGCTACTAAGCACCCATGCGTGCGGGAATCAATAACTGCATCAATAAGTTATATTTCCCATGTATTGATTAGTATTTCAAGTGAATATTGAGCCAAATAGATTGATTTATTATAGACGGGTCTTTGTCCTTGTGGATGATCACTATATCATAATGTGATTATGTGTTACTGGGAAATGAGTCATAAGTAGCATAATTTTTCATATGTGATGTGTCACAGGACATGAGTCACAAGTCGCAAACAATGGATTTTGAGATACTATTATATTTGAAAAGATGAGATCAAGCCGATTCCAATGATAGTAAACAGTAGGACATCTAATAAGTATTTCTATATTTTAAGTTTAGGATATTTTTTTTTTTTTTTTAAGTTGCAATATTTATGGGAGGACAATTACTGGTAAAATAACTAAATATACTCTATAAGATGACCTTAGAAATGCATTGGAATAGTTAATACACTGTCCTGAAATTTGATACATATATTCATGCTACAAATAGCGTTACGCACTCCAAAAATGAATACTTTCCAACCAAGACATCTTACAAATAAAACACTTTGAAAAATATCAATTTTGCGACTTGTGACTCAACTTCCAGGAACACATCACTAAGGCATTTGTTGCATCAAATGATATGAATAGGTGCATTCATGTCTGAATGCGACAGTATAGATTTTAGGGCGGTTATCTACAAAACAATATTTTTTAAAGTGGGCTCCTGGCCTTGGACAAAAAGCCTACTTTTTTTTGTTTATTGACATAGAAATTTTGCTACTGCGATACGTTTCATTCTTGACAACTAGCGACCGACCCGCCCTCTGAGAAGAGGCGGATTGCCACTGAACTAAAAATTGAAGCTGTCGCAGGATATCTTGGTCTTTCCCAGTAATGTCTAGGTCATATGGATCGTCCAATCAAGCAACTTTAACAACACGTATGGCAAACTCGTTGGTGTCAATCGAAAGCTATAATTGTATATTACATTTTTTACTGGAGGAATACATATGTTTATGGTACACGAACATCAGGATCAGCACCTTTTTTGGTCCTATGGCTATTCCATTCAAACTTTTGCACACGGCACCACTGGCCACTACCACCATGCTCATGCTTCACTCCCTGCTCTCACAGTAGCGGCGACGGCGGTACTGTGTGGAGCAGGTAGTACACACAAACACTAACAAGGACTATAGGCTATCTGAACGAAGACATAGGTGGTAGAAGTATAGTCAGAAGAAAAGAAGATGGATCCTTTGATCTAAAAAAAATTAATATAATGTTCGGTTTTGACAAGAAAGGTATCAATAATAAAATTATCAATTGGATTGTTCTAGTAACAAAGGCTTTCATTCACCGTCAAAAATTAATCCATGAAGGAATGATAGGATGGCTGTTCTTCAGCTATAAGCTGAGGTCGAAATTATCAATCATTTTATACCAGAACACCTTTGCAGAAATTAACAAAGATGAAAAGAAGAGGTGGAGAAGTCTCTTTGCGGACTTAACAGACATAATAGATCGAAATAAATGAATTGTAATCATAAAAGAAAGTATAATTTAAGCTGCTAATAAGATAAAGTGTATAAATGAAAGCAAAAACTAATATGGTGATGTTCTTCTATTTTTTAATTGACCGTCAAATGAAAACGTGTGAAGGGCCTATGTATTTTTCGATGTAGACTGGTCCAGAAGAGAGATGAGATTTGTTGACATATTGAATAAAAAGAAGTTGTCTCAAAAACAAAAACAAAAAAAAAAAACACTAACAAGGAAGAGAGAGTGGAGGAAGCAGGGCGGGATGGTGGGCAGTCATTAAAAGTGAGAAAAACGACAACTATAAGAACAAAAACAGAAAATAGAATAATATCCTCTAGCGGGCTAAATTTCTTGACTCGGGCAAATTGCCCAGGGGTGGGCTTTTTACCGCATGCTCTCAGCTGATATATTGGATCATGCAGAATGGGGCAAAATACCCATGGGGGCCATTTGCCCCGTGTCCAGATGGGCCTTTTACCCCAAGGGACATTCTTTTTTCATCTATTATCACCCAGATACGATGTACATATGCTTGAATAACATTCAAAATTAACCATATTTGGTCCTATCTACACAGAATTGTGATTCTCCAAACTTTCACCCTCAAAATGATTCACAACCAAATTAGCAAGTTTACTGCTTAAATTACAAAATTCACATATTTGTACTTAAATTTGTCTGCTTTGGCATGACGCTGTTTCTGCTGCAGGCATCCGGTGGCAGCAACCTAAGAAAAAGGTAAAAATGGCAGAAAAACTGTCATTAAACCCGTTACAACACATGGGCCTTTTACCCCACATTGGCATCTTGCCCCACCCCACCCTACAATCAGCAGCTCTACACATTTAGCAAATTCTGAAATATTAAGATAAATGATGAATACTCGGTATATATATATATGGTATTTGGTTGCTTCAAAGGCCTTTCTGCCTATGTTGTACTGTATTTTGAGCACATTATACATATATATATATCTTGTTTCAAATAACCCATATTTAAGACAAAATCAAGTTCAAAATTCAGTTTACCATAACCAACCAGATTATTTTAATCAAGGCAATACAACTTTACTCAGATATATCAAGTATTTAACGTTTTTCAGTCTATTTTAGCAGACTTTACTAAATATGTAGAGTGGCCAATTAAGTCTTCATTTTCTGAATATCTGACCCATACATATGTTTTTGCATACTATCTCTTCATAGGAATGTTGAGGATGTGCCAAACGTCATGACTGTATTGAATATACTTATTCATTTAGATCAAGCTGAAGAGTCTTTCTTCTTTTCGTATTCGTATTATTATATGCCGTGTTTGGATTTTCAGAAAATGCACAACCTCCAGTTCTACACGTCTCTCAAATTCTGCTAAATTAGAGTGAAAATTGATGAATACTAGGTATATCTGAGTGTATTCTGTATTGTATTCATTCAATAAATCAGTCTGGTTATGTTGAACTGTATTCTGAACTAAATTTTCGTCTGAAATTTGGGTTATTTGAGAGTATTAGTGAAGGTCAATTGTACATTTTCTGAAAATCTGACCCATTTCCCGATGTGCATGAATGCATTTCTTACCTAGTTTTTACCTGGAACTTTTGACCTGATACTGACCTGGTGCTTTACTAGTGGAAATCGTAAACAGTTGTGAGGCTCAAACTTGATTTTATTATGCTCTATGAACCTGACTTTTAAATGCACTTCTAATACTCTCAACGATGCACTATTGGCCAGGTGTATTTAAAGCAGTCCTCATGCTCTCAATAATACACTATTGACCAGGTTAAAAAACACAGTTATGATGCACTCAGTGGGACACTTCAATTGCTTTATAGGAGGGTTATATTTTTGCTCACAGGAAGATTTGAAAGATCTATATTCCCAAATGTGTACAACGAGAGTTTAGCACATTAACTTCTGTTTACTATGATCTTTTCATTTTCATCAATTCTACCATTCTAAGCCTTGCAGCATAGAGCATGGTAGGACAGCATTCAAGTGATTGTTCCAGTTGTATGTTGACTGTGTCCCGTCCAAGCCACTAGGCACAATCTACATGTAAAATTATTGGGGTGTTTTGATGAAAACGTTTTTCAGCATCAAACAGATAAATTATACAAATTCACTACGCAAGGATATCACTTATAATATCCCTAACTCCATGATGCGGAATATTTATAGGGTATAAATGCCACAAAAATGTTATAGCAGCACCTCCAATGTTAAAATAAATTGTAAATACAATCCAGTCACTTTCCCTGCCACCTGGTGAGAACAACGCCGCCACCTAGTGAAAATAAGTGGCACAATGATCTCACCATGTATTGATTATCAATAATAATTGTCAGTATATACATGTATGTCAAAGTCTTAAATAAGGGAAGCAAAAGGGATATCTTCTATGCCTGAATCTGCAACAAAAGGGTCTGGCAAGCACTAAAACGTGGACGGATTTGATAAGTTGAATGATGAGTAGGAATAGTATAGATAAAAAAGAAGAAATAGGAATCCTGTTTCTGAAAGAACAATGCATTTATATGAAAATGGAAATGAAACTATTACATAAAACCACTCGCAGGGGCGGGGCCTTAATATTGTGCGTTTTCACTAGCCAGATATGTAAACTTGCAGAAGATTATTCTGCTTATATCAACCTTTTATCAATAAAAAATGTACCCCTGTTATGGCGACATTTCTATTCCCACCCATTTTTATGAGCATTGTTAACCAGAGTTTAGAGATGGAAAAAGTGGTATGATATTTTTCCAATCATGGAAAATAAACAACTAATTATAGTTTGATTTCAAGTTCTCCTAAATTCAGTATGTTAGCCTGTGGTTGAGCTTTTAAAAATAGCCCTCAATTTATGTCACAATATGACACAACGGTCTTTATACCTATGCTTCAAATTTATTTATATATTCATAATAAATACGTAAATTAATTGCATTCATATCAATGTATTCTAATGATTATATAAAATGGTCCTCCTTGTATTATCTATTAAGACTGGTAGGGGCTTGAAGGCGGGACATATACCATACATTAAGCAGGTCACAATACGACACGGCCCTCCAGGATCTATCATTAAATAAGGAATTATAAAAGGGATCGTTTAGAATTATAAAAGGGATCGTTTAGAATTATAAAAGGGATCGTTTAGTTTAGTGCAGAGGGGTTTCCATGAACGGGTGGCAGGACTGAGTGTGATTTTCAGAGAATGTAGTGTCAGATATGTGTGACAGTAGGTGTGAATGCCATGCAGGTGAGTAAGTAGTGGCAGGTATTAAGGCCTGTTGTAGCTTCACTGTGTTGTATAATTTTATTGTAGTTGTGGGCGCGGATTAACTATTATTTGTGAAGTGTTAAGAATGTTGAGTTTCTACAGATGAACATATAAGATTTTTAAATAAATACAATATGCTCCATGAACCCCACATATATGTGGTTCTGATGCTCCCAACGATGTGCTACTGACCAGGTGTAAAAACACAGTTATAATGCACTCATTGAAGCACTTCATTGCTATTGCTATGTGAGGAAGAGGGGGGGAATTCCTTCATTCATCACTATTCTATAGGACATTTAGGTAGAGGCTTAATTGTTTTCATATGTTGCCTTATGAAATATAATTATATTTTTGAGACAGAATAATTGTTCTAGGCGGCGTTGCTCAGCTTCAAGGCGCTCCTGTTTAGATTGCCTCAAATTGTGCGTTTATAGGCACCAGAATCGATGGTTCTCTACCAATATGTGATATGTGGTGTAACACAAAGGATAAGGAGATGTAGCGTAGAGTATAGTAGCGTAGATTTATTGTAGATCTTTAATAAGTGAAGTAAGAGGGGTCACACCCCCTCATTATATATGAGTATGGCATGGTTACAGAGTAGAGGTGCATTGTGATTGGACGGTGGTCCCGTCCAATCAATAAGTAATTGAGGTCAGTTGGGCTTGCACCAGCATGCAGGTAACATGTAGTACAGGAATAAAATTTTAGGCTATGTTACCATGAGATATAACACTATAATTTACGAATTGTATAAATTCCTCTAGACTTTGACTGACATCCATTAATTTCACTGCATGTAGCTAGTGCATTGATACCCGATTTATATACATAAATTTGATACACATTCTTGGAGTGCATCTGATGATGCACATTGCATCAGGTGCAAAACCAGGTGCAAAACTGCTTTTTTGAGAGGATTGCACTTTTGTGACTGGTCAGATGCACTTTTACATACACTGGTGGATTTTCCAATGCACATAGGGTTATCTAGACATGCATGATGTCAGGATGAACTCAATCTGCGACGAATGCAGATAACTCACTCTACATGTGATGCCGCGCATACTATGTAAGGTTAAGGGATATATGGCATGCCGCATGCGACATTACCACCTATAATGGGCGGAACAACCACCATTTGACGCACACAGTTTGGCAATAAATTAAAGATTTACACTATTGTAGAGTGAGCAACAATAGCAATGATTCACCACCGCAACATAACGCTGCTGATTATTTACTGAATTATTGAAGTGGGCACGCATATTGGATAGTCAAGGATTATCTGTAATTCATGTTGTGGGTCAGATTTCCAGAAAATGTACAATTAAACTTCGCAATTCTTCTCAAATAACCCAAATTTCAGACGAAATGTTTAATTTAATAGAAGTTACGTAATTTGCAGAGATGCCGATTGTGCATTTTCTGAAAATAAGTTATGTGTATGCGAGCGATGACTGTACATGTATACGCTGATGTTTAATTTGGGAGAAATACCAAACAAAAGTTTAGTAGCTAGTAATAAAACGATAAATAGATAAATAGATGGAACCTAGCAAGGGGGAAGTCTTTACACTTGTTATTGACCGAGGGAGCGCGGGAAGTTAGAGGGCGTTAGCCCGAGATCTTCTGTGCTCCCGAGGTCACCAACAAGTGTACAGACTTCACCCGAGCTTTGTTCCATATTTATTACACCCCATTAATAAATAAAAAATATAAATAATTACAAATAAAAGAAGTAATTTACGTTTTGGGCGGACCTACTTGTTGTATGTCCCCAGGGTGACATAACTCACGTGTTATGCACCACTTTGACCAAGTGTGACATACAATGCTGAAGGTATAGGAAGCAACAGCACAGGGGTGTAATAACTATAAGACGATGACCTGATCTCTAGAATATTCTAGAGTTATTATGTAGTAGGACGAATGTGATTCATCTATAAATTAGATAGGATATAAACATTGATATGGATGTAAAACGTAAATGCATTTATATTAATTTGACTACAGCTTTTTGTTTTAAATTGAACGAATGAGACATACTACCGCTGTGGAACTTCGAATCAATAAAATTTGTTTAAAATAAAAATACTTTTTGGAAAATGAGTCATGAGTTGAAAACAACTCTGAGATTTTCGTACAATATGTTCTCGGAATCGGAGTACTTCATGTGCCTATAGGTCAGATATTCAGAAAATGTACAACTGGCCTTCACCAATCCTCTCATATAACGCAAATTTCAGACGAAAATAAAGTTCAAAATACAGTTTAACCTAACCAAACAGATTGCTAGAATCAATGCAATGCCGAATATACTCGAATTTACCTAGTATTGACCAAATTTCAGCCTAATTTAGCAGAATTTACTAAATATGTACAGCTGCCAATTGTACATTTTCTGAAAATCTGACCCGTATACACACGTACAGCCCACCTGGCAATAGAACATAACTAATCTTGATTAATGTTGTCATTAACTTGATTAGAAGGGACCCTCTGGAAGAGCTATGCCTGCCATAAAAGAGGGCTTGTTCCCTTTTCCGGGTTAAATTGTTATCGTTATATTAAAATGTTCGTTATACTGGTTCCGGTGTAGCAGTTCTAATGTACCCCCCATCTGATGTACCCCCCGGTATAACTAACCTAGGTCTAATGTACCGGGGGTACATTTGACCTAGGTCCAATATACCCCCGGGGGTACTTTAGACCTAGGTTGGATATACCCCCTCCAGTTTCAATGTACCCCGGGGGTATATTAGACCTAGGTTAAATGTACCCCCACTAGGTTCAAAGTACCCCTAAAGGGGAAACTAAACCTAGGTCTAATATACCCCCAGTATGTGTTACCAATCTAGTACTGATGTACCCCCATTGAAACATTAATTCTTTTAATTATGAGAAGAAAGTAATAATGAATAAAGTAAAAAATGAATAGAGTACAGGCCTGATAGACAGAACTGAATAGATTTTAGTTGTTTTGCTTTTTTATTTGCAATAAGCTCCCATGGTCATTCGGTTACAATGATATTTTCAGTTTAAATAGATAAAAAGAAAAAAAGGATTATTATACAGAATTACAATAAATTTCATTATTAGACCCTCACATTGATCTTTATTTTTTTCCCCATAAGCATTAGATATGACTTTCTCTCCCAATAATATGTTCTTTTAGAAGTGTTGGTGTAAGATTATCAATGAAACAAAGGGGGTTAATTTAAACCTAGAGGGGTTAATTTAAACCTAAGGTCTAAATTACCGGGGGGTATATTAGATGAGGGGTGTAATTTAGAACTGTTACACCGGGCCTAAACAATATTCGGGTCAAACTGCCTAAAAATGTACAAGTGGCAATTTGTAAATTCTGAAAAATCGTAAATACTAGATGTATTTGAGTATATTAGGTATCGCCTTGATTCATAAATTCTGTTTGGTTCCCTTGAACAGTATTTTGAGGAGACAGTCTAGGCCCAAAGTTGAGAGAGTCCCTTAAAACGAAGGGAAAACCTCTCGCCTCAAGCCCCAAAGTGCCATTATAATTTAATTAAGACCGCAAAATCTCATAATATTCCTATTAAAACGCCGAGTCCTAGGCCAGGAAACCGATTAGTGAAGTAGGCTGACATACCATTCTTATCTGATCTAAGGGTTTGTACCTAGATTGGAGAGTTTTTGTCTTAAATTGTTTTTTTAGAGGACGTGGAAATTCTACATTAATTTTGAGAGGTGTTTCAGGAAAATGAGTCATAAGTCGCAAAAAATGGATTTTGAGATATCACCATATTTGAAAAGATGAGATCAAGCTGATTCCAATGATTCTAATAATCTAATAAATTTTTCTAGATTTTAAGTTTGATATTTTCGTTTTTGAAAAAAATGTTTCCAATATTTCTGGGGGTCAATAAACAGTAAAGTAACTAAATGTAGTCCATATGAGGACCTTCAAAACGAAAGGATATATATTCAATAGATTGTTCTTAAATTTGATGCATCAATTGATATAGCTATAAGTGATCAACCCATCAAACATTATAACATTCCAATAATGAGATCTTGTGAAAAAACACTTTGAAAAATATCAATTTTGCGACTTATGACTCATTTTCCTGAAACACATCACATGTTCTGAAGACTTCACCCATACAATACAGTGCACCGTGTCCAACACATGCTGTATTGGCGGTGTTCGTAGCTGGGTTTCATGGCCCAAATGTAATCAATTACTCTTTTATCGATGAAAGAAATGTTTATGACATCATTGGGGGATTTCCTGCATGGTGTTGGTGGCGTCATTGGGGATTTCCCTTACGCACACAACCAACTACTAACACTAACACTTAACATTTGGGTTAGATTTCCAGAAAATGTACAATTCTCCTTCACCAATCCTCTCAAATAACCCACATCGACGACAAAAATGAGCTTCAAAATTCAGTTTAACACAACAGAACTGATACATTAAATCAATGCGATACCAAATATGCTCAGATATACCCGGTATTCTTCATTTTCCAGCCTAATTTAGGAGAATTTTCTAAATGTGTAGAGCTGCTAATTGTACATTTCTGAAAATCTGACCCATATCAAGTGCATACAATAATACTGTTTACTTTAAGTGGTGTCACAAATAGAGGGAGTGAAATGAGTCACACATAATCAAACGTTTATCAAACAGGATTTCCCCGTGGAAGTCCTCTATCTTTGACATCATACTTCCTGTTTCCCAATAATCCTGTTTCATAAACCTTCAATTATGGGTATACCCGGTATTGATCATTTTTCAGCCTAATTTAGCAGAATTTCCTAAATGTGTAGAGCTGCCAATTGTACATTTTCTGATGATCTGACTCTATTAAGGAAGGGGGTCAAGGCAGAGGCAGAGGAAGTAAAGTGGAGAACCACATGAGAGCGAGAAGTGAGAGAGAGATGAACGATGAACAGAGAATGAAGAGAGGAAAAGAGAGAGGGGGAGGGAATATATGGGTCAGATTTTCAGAAAATGTACAATTGGCAGCTGTACACATTTAGGAAATTCTTCTAAATCAAGCTGCAATTTGGCCAATACTAGGTAAATTCGAGTATATTTGGCATTGCATTGATTCTAGCAATCGGTTTGGTTAGGTTGAACTGAATTTTGAACCACTTTTCGTCTGAAATTTGGGTTATTTGAGAAGATTGGCGAAGTTGAATTGTACATTTTCTGAAAATCTGACCCATATATATATCACGGGAGAGGGAGGAGAAAGTGAGGGCTAGAGGAAGGAAATGGGGAGGAGGAGAGAATGAAGGAAAGGGGAGGGGGTAGAGATGGAAAGAAAAGGGGCAGGGGGGGGGGGGGAGTGGGGGGAGATGAAAGGAGATAGAAGAAGAATGTAGAATGAGGGAGAAGTTTTAGAGAGATGAGGAAATGGTGGAAATAGAAAGAAAGAAAGAATTTTAAGGAAAGATGACCGTAAAGTGTTTGTGTGATAGAGACATCATTCATTCGATTTACAGTCATCCTCGCCTTTGTTAGATCATCACCATCAGAATATGGGATTTGCATAGCCACCATTTTGAATCTATATTCGCATGGAACTATGGGACTAATGGTACTATAGCAAGAACAGCATAGTATCGCGTATGAGGGGGGCTGTATTCTCCGAGTATGGCCGAAAAACTACGAGGCCGTAGGCCGAGTTGTTTTTCGGCCATACGAGGAGAATACAGGCGGCCGAAGACGCGATACTGTGCTATTCTTGCTTTTATTCCATGATTCTTAACTTATTACAACTTAGTTTGATTTATTTCATCAAATTGTGCTGTTTGCATGGCTCACCGATAGTCTCGAACGGTTGTGACGTCACTGTACAATACAGGGAGTTTACACTCTCCCGCGCACCGTACCCGCGCGATACGGAGCGGCGAGTTTTTTCGTCTACAGTGTGACGATTTTTGTCTACCAAGCACCGCGAACGCTACTGGTGAACTGTGGTGACGAAATCGCCTGAACTTCTGATACGAAAAACGGTCATTTGAATCACGGAGACGAAATATGATATGCTCCGTATTCATGCTGCGTTTTTCGTATTGAGAAATATTTTTTATTACCATTGAAATGATTAGTTTTTATTACCATCGAAATGACCAAGAGAAACCTCGATCAAGCCCCGCGCTCCCGTCCACTGCCCTAAACGTCCATACACATATTTTTTTGTCAAAACCATGTTGTTTGGTTAACGTGAAAATGATCTATAAAAATAATTATTTTCGAATAAAAAAATGAATAGATATCATAACAGAAATAATGGGATCGGATCTTTATTAATTTCCCGCTATATATTGGACAAATTGGTGTATTCTTTGGTCAATTTTGATACAATCATATCAACAAGGAATTTCCTTTAGTCTATTCAACAGAAGCAGAACGATATATATAGCATTTCTTTCATCATTCTATAATAACATATTTGCCCAGTGCTTTCTTGACTGTGGATAAGAACCCACACTAAAACTGCAATGAAAATTAAATCCTGCATAGCATAATATAGCTTGTTTGAGTTTCTATTCTAAGCTATTTCGTTCACACATAGGCGACAGCTAAAAAAGCTAGCTTCCCTGGGTTGGAAGAGTAGCTTCTTCATAACTCCCCCACCCTAAGGTGTGCTAACAGTATTGAATGGGTCCGAATTAAAAATGAATGAAATAAATGAAGAAAGAAATATACACTGCAATAAGATTTAATTTTGCGATAAGAATGGAATTTATTTTAATTATGATTTTAAAATCGTCCAGCCAAGTTCACATTTGTAACCATTCACATTTTAAACGAGTTTTGTTTAGCCATTATTGCTGACGTTGACAGATGGAGCCCATACATACAATTGAAATGCAAACAATTCGTTCCCTTGCACTCTAAGATTGTCAAACGGACTACCTGTCCTAATTGTTATGTTCTTTTGGTATGAGTCTTTGTCAGCTAGGTATACATTCCTAGATCGTAGCAGGGAGATATGCACAGGCCTAGCTATTGGTCCGGTTGATATTTCTGGCCGGGTGCTTGATAGAACCGGTCAGGAAATGGTCTATGTATTGGTAAAGTAAATTGATCAGTGGTCTTAGTTATCAACAACTACCTGGTACCAGTTATTTTCACGCAGGTAAATCATCATGTGTGGGCCTACTTAACACTTAATCCAGTTAGTTACATGATAATCTTTAGTATGTTTAGATTTGTCCAGTCAAGTGTTTCATATAACTCAACTCATCGATGAGGACAATGAATGATAGGCTAATCTAAACCAGAGAAAAGGACATTTCAGTGACACTCACTGAATTCAAGGGGAACTTTGTATGTTGAACACATCACATAACGACAAACATTTTCAGACAAACATTTTCAGAAAATTTATATATTTGTGATGTGTTCCAGGAAAATGAGTCATAAGTCGCGAAATTGATATTTTTCAAAGTGTTTTTTTTATAAGATTTCTTTATTGAAATGATCTGATTTTTGGTGAGTGTAACACTCATAGTCTAATGAATCCATGTAACAAATTTCAGAACATTGTATTAATTATATCCTTCCGTTGTGAAGGCATTCGTATGGAGTATATTTAGTTACTTTACTGGTAATTATCCACCCAGAAACATTGCAAACTTTTTTTTCAAAAATAAAAAATATCAAACTTAAAATATAGAAATACATATTAGTTGTCCTAGTGTTTACTATCATTGGAACGACTTGATCTCCTCTTTTCAAATATGGTGATATCACAAAATCCATATTTTCCGACTTATGACTCATTTTCCTAAAACGGATAACATTTTTTTGTTTTCTAATACACCTCATTCGGTACTTCGTACCTGATTGAGGTTGGGGGGAGGGAGTAGTGTTATATAACATTACGTAACATTGCTCAACCTAATTATATTTTTATTAATCATTAATCACCCAGTTATTATTATCATTATCATATTTCCATAATCTCTAATTACGGTAATATAATAGCATTGTTTTATGCAAGTCTACGTGTCGGGATCTGCCTCTGTGTTACATAATATTCATAGCATCATGGACAACGCACACTATACATATATCACTGTACAAGGTAGTTGTAATGTACAGACCTACCGTATAGGTAGATCAGACTGTGGTCTGCAAGTTTTGGGATAGTTAAACCAGCTATGTACAAGGATGTATACTTACTCCCTTAATAAAGGACATTTGATTCTCTGACTTACACAAGACTACATGTCTTTCTGTGTTCCTCTCTACTTCTTATAGGCTAATCAGTACATTACACTTTAAACACTAATCCTAATGTGACATTATGGAGTAGCCTAGGCTACCGCTCCCTCGTTGGATGAATGCTGACAATTATTCAATAGGGTTTAATATCTTAGAATATATCCCAGCATCTCCATTTAAGTGCTTAATAGATGTTCTGGTTATTAATGCGGCTTCCACCCCTTCCCCTCCCGCAACCCCCATAAACAAATGATAATATGAGCTAATATGTCTTTAATTAGGCGCAGCGCCCTCTGGCACTTTAGCTTGGCAACAGTCCAGCCTGCTTGGGGGCGCCACTGTAGGGCAGGGGCAGAAGTAGCTGGGCAAGCCGCAGCCATTTTGTTTGTTTTGCATATCGTTGGACATTACACAATAATTTCAGCAAACTCGCCAGATCCTGCATGTTTCTGAAACTGAAGTCAACCATATATAAATCCGCAGACACCAGTGAATAACATGTGTAAGTAAGCCTATTCTTATTTATTAATAACATAGACGTAGTAACCTATAAGAAAGCTAGCAAGGATGCATGGATGAGCAATATTAGGTACGCTATTTAGGTCAATGGCCGGCAATGGTCATGCATGGTTCATTTGATGTTTGCCTTTTACAGTATGTACCAATATGAGGGGCATAACCCAGCTCAAAATTATAGGAGAAACTCTGTTCAAAGCTTGTTGTGTTCGTCTCAGTAAGCTGAAGAGAATGAGATAGGTGCCGACTTCACATGGGGAAATAATATTGATAATTAATGACACGCATCGGTGTAGCCTAGGCAACTATACTGCCCCATACAGTACTACGTTAACTCATAGATCGTATAGCCGTAGAATATATGGTTAACTGTATTTAATCTGCTGTAAGTGCCAATCATTAGAAATTATCATGGGGTTGGATAATTGTCTAGAAACGTTATTATTTCCATGGTCGACTTGAGGTATTAACATCCATTAAAGTGACATGAATTGACCTGAGAATGAATCTTTTAAGTATTTAGAATCAAAACGATTACAGTATCTTTTAATAAATTGGAGTGGGTAAAATTATGCTTTATTTGATGTTTGATAACATGTTTACATAAAATATAATCGCAACTGAAAAATCCACAGATGATATGAACGTCTAACTAATTTGTTTTCTTTCTTGCCTATGATGATAATTGTTTTCTGAACAATTTTCGTTTATATTTTTTTTGTATATGTGTATCTTCATGCCCTGCTAGTACAGATGCGACCCATCCTTTGGGTGAACCATGGAATATCTGTTAACTAGATTACCACTGAAAGTATTGCTCTTGGGCAGTTTGATTGAATTGTATTGTCTAGATGCCAGAAATTCTTCTCTTTGATGTAGTCTGTCAATACCCTGTGCATACGAACTTGTTCTTAAATATTTCATCTATATTTTTATTTAATGTAAAAAAGTTGTAGGTAGGTAGACCCTATGTTGATTTTTGTATATCTTTGTTATTATTGTTTTGATTAGCTTCAACTGAGAATATTGTATATCGCATGATGTATTGGCTAGATATATATATATATATATTGCATTTTTATTCTGATCACATACAATTATAATAACATACATCCGCCAGAATTGGGATGACTGCCTCTGCCCTAGCAGGTCTACCTGGAGCAACCCAAACTATTAAATCAAATCAAATCCTTTCAATACATAATACAAATATTAATATGTTATTAAACATCACATTTTCAGGTATGGCTAGTGGCCTGATGCTCCTGCTTGGGGAGACGTGTGTGTGCGGCAGGTTGAGGGATCATTCACTAAACTGGAGCAGTAAAGACCATTCCATATACAACAATGTAAGATAAAATACAAGTAAGTATATTTATTATTTGATCAGTCACACATATGCTTGGCTCTTCCACACAATTTGTAATATCATTCAGTATCAATTCATCATCTTTCGATCCCAACAATCTTGCAAATAAATTTGATTTTTGGTGAGCATTTCTGAATAAAGTTAGATCGAATATGAATACAGGATTTCTATTTCTAGTAAAAGCCAATTTCTGATGAATGAGATTTACTGAGAATAATTTGTGAATACAAAAATTAGAAAAATGCTACTTGTTTGCAGGTTCAAATGTACCTTGAGCGCTGACCAACAATGGTTCAACTGTCAGCAGGACTTCACCCATGCAGAGCAATTCACAGGTAGGTTTATTGATGACTTATGTATAAGACAGAAATACTGATTTTCCTATCACTAGCAGACAGCATAGAACCCACTATTGTTTTAACATCTACAATTTGACTCAGTCCAGGAGATATTACTGTAAATGTGGAATAAGATGCAACTACAAATACTGAATGTACTGTGTTACTCCTAAAGTGTGTATCAAATACTTCAATGTGGTGTAGATATCAATCTTAGATATATCTTTTTTTTTTTTTAAATCAAGCCAAATGATTCGGAAATATATTGTATCACATTGACTTTATTAGTAACAATTTCAAAAACAATTGGATACCGAACTAAAACATGAAAACATTATGTCTAAAAAAGTTATACAACTAATGATCAAATTTCTCCACCTAACTTTACTTGGTAACAATACCCATGATGCACTGTACTGGTATAATTATAAGGACCCGTATTATGTCAAGGCATTCACTCCTGGACTAGCCCTGATGAAGGACAGTAATGCCCAAAACGTTGGCACCCATATAGTCCAATGAAAAAAGTGAAAAATTCTACTTCACAAGCCTCTATGTTTTCAGGACAGTCAGAAATTTAACCAAATTAACTCTCCGACAGTTGGCAGTACCCCTGCCAACATCTTTGAATATAAAATTTTTAGGCCAACAATACCATTTAGGGTATCTATGATTAATAATCAATGGTTTGAATCTATCATTTTGCAGATAGAGTACGACTTCCAGGCTGATCAAAAAGAGGAGGACCCAATTTAGCAGGTGGAATGCAAAAGGGCCCAGCAGTACCACAAAAGAAAAACTAAGTAAAAGAACTGTTAAGGCTGGTGCCATGCTTCCTGCCATGACAATGGAGAACATCATGGCCAAGGAGAAGTTGAGAAGTTGTGCCAAATGTTGTGTTTCTTTGAAAAAGAAACAATATTTTAGTTAAGTACTTGTAGTTAGTATTTTTATTTAGATCTCTGAGTAGAATCCATTCTGCGAAGTCTTGTTAATCAACTATAATTAAGTGAAGTGAAATTGAGCTGTTACAAAGATTATTGTTCACCTCATGGGAAGTATTTTGTTTTTGGTTTGTAATGTAAGTATAGCCCTAGTTGGCCTAAGAAATGAGTCAAAAGTGGCAAATCTTTTAAATGTTTCCCCCAACGATTTGTGTGGTAATGTTCTCATTTTGGGGTTGCTTAGGGATCTCTATTGTGTAAATGCATGTACCAAATTCCAAGACGACTCTGTACTAAATAGATGTTTGCATTCTTATGTCATTCTAAGAAGTATATTTAATTATAATTTCCAAAGGTTCACATCATTGGAATTTGCTTGATCATAGCTTTGTCCATGATGATATCTCATAATCCAAGTTTTAAGTTGATATGTAATGAATGGCGTATAGTATGGGCTATATATTATTTTCATTTCGAAGTTACTAATTATTCATCCAATTTTTGTTAATAATAAGGCCTCATTGGGATCCGCAATGATTTTTTTCAATTGGTTTTCTAAGCAGAATCCATTCTTCAAAGAATTGTTAATCAACTTCAAATTGTATGAAGTAGAGGCTAATATATCATGTGAAGTATTTTGTCTTTAGTTTGTGGCGTAAATATAGCCCATGCTGGCCATGAGATCTGAACATTTTGTCTTGTCTAAATACTTGAAATAATGGTTTAAATAAGTGGATATGTGACATTGAATGGTATATGCAGTATGCTCCATAATGTTTTATTTCGAAATGAAACAATAATGTGTGTGATTTCTTTTTAAAAGTTTTAATTGATTGCAACGATAACAAATGTGACCCATTTTGTGTAGACCCCTCACACAAACAAGAAATTCTTTCGGCCTCCCCTCATAACCTGGCCCCATCTTGCCCCTCCCCTCCTACACTCACCCCCTCTCATAACCTTACACTATCTCGCCCCTCCCCTCCTCCCTCTCATACCCTATCCCATCCCGCCCCGCCCCTCCTATACTCACCCCTTCTTACCCTATCTTGCCCCCCCTTTCCACTCACCCACTAGAGATCAATATGTTATCACTTGTATTTTAAGGGTAGCATAGAGAATTAATGTTATTGCAAAGAGATAGGTGAGTGTGTAATTGAACTAAATATTTGAATGAGTAAACCCTTGCAATTATGGCATCTTTAAATGGCATTGAGAAACCTGCCCATAACGTATAGTGAAATCTCTGAAGTTTCTTCTACATTGTATGTCTGTATTCCTGGATTCCTTCTTATCTGTTTGTAATTATTCTGTCAGCAACAGCACTCCGGCAAAACAGTGTACTTATAGGGACAATTTCGAATTGAATAATAAAGGAGTAAACTGTATAATGTAACCATTGTCTTGTCTTCTCTTGCTTCAATTTCGCCGATAATAATGCATTTTGTTACATACAGCATGGTACAGTACAGTACATTAATTGCAATATAATATCAGATATAAACGAACCATAATTAAAGCAAATATTTTCCGAAAATTCTAAACCATATTATCACCATCCTAGTCCCCCCCCCCCCCCCCCCTCCCCGAACTGCGGGTACGAAAAACGCTGCGCGAATCGCAGATACGAAAAAACGCTGCGCGAATCGCTGATACGAAAAACGCTGCGCGAATACACTGAGACGAAAAAAATCGTATCAAAAGTGGGTACAAGAAATTCGTATTCATTTTCGTATCACGCGGATACGTTGCGCGGGACGGTGTATATTGTACACCTTGTGAGCGGCAAGTATATCGATTATATTGTACGCTCACGGCCAAATCGTGGAATAAAGTCTAAAATTAATAGAGAACATGCCATGTCCAGCATGGACTATATATCAATGCACCAATGCCAATATCCATGTGTTATACATGCTTCCCACCTTTCCCATCATGCATTTGGTTTTCATAGATCATTTATACAAGCTGTGATATTGGTGAAAACATTTTTGCAATTTTCAATAAAATGTTGGCAAATATATTAGTAGCTCAGAATGCATCCCAGCATGCACTGCAGTAGACATGCGCAGTAGACATGCGCAGTGAGACATGCAAATCCCCTATTATCAAGAAGGGCTGTCGCTAGAGGATTCTTTATTTCATTTCTTTATAAGGATTCACAAAGCAGGCAAAGTGGGCAACAGGAGGGGCGGCAGAGAGCGACTAAAACCTCGGGTGTCTAGGGTATGTTTACGTTTAGGTTTGTAGCTAGTATAGAATTTATAGTTGTTTTTTTAGACCCACACCTTGACCTTGACGACCAACCCGTGCCATATGAGAGTTAAAACAACCACAGGTCAGCTAGACTTGTGTTAAACCTCATATCTACTACATTACTATATTTTACATTTGATGTTTTTAGTTTTAAAAAAATGAATTTGCATTATTTCTGGGCTGGTAATCACTAGCTAGAGCTAGGTAACGTAGCTAAATATACCCTAAAGGATGGCCTTTGAAATGCAGAGATACATTTACTACACTGTATGGAAACCTGATACATGTATTTATGGGTGAAATCGCCAGAAAATGTACAATTCAACTTCCCCAATCCTCTCAAACAACCCAAATTTAAGACAAGAATGAGCTTCAAAATGCTGTTTAACATAACAGAACTTATACTTTAAATCAATGCGATACCAAATATACGCAGATATACCTAGTATTGACAAATGTTTAGTCTAATTTAGCAGAATGTCTCAAATGTGTATAGCTACCAAGTGTACAGTATCTGACAATCTGACCCTTATACGACTTCAGGAGTTAGACACCGTAAATATAGGAACATTCACACAAAGACATCTTGTTAATAAATCACTTTGACAAATAGCAATTTTGCGACTTGAGACTCATTTTCTTGTAAGACATCACATTTAGGTCACAGGATTTTTGTTTGTTTCTTTATTTATTCAGGTATCATAGATTGATTTTGATTTTGAAATTTTGTTATTCAGGACACAGACATTTCCATACGGCAGTATGAATATTCCCAGAATAGCCTGAGTTTTAATTACTTTTAAGTTACATCAAGATATTAATCATAAATTTAATACACGAAAAGAGAGTAAATAAAAAATAATAAGAGAGATACTGAATCTATCTAATTCTACAACACTAAATTTTTAATTAATCATTTTCCTACTTAGTGACTGATCAAACTATACAACTTTACTGTTACTTCTAGTAGTAGTACAGTGATACAAATGGGTACCTATCTGATTAATATACAGATAGTTTAAGTATAGATCAGGCTAATTTCTTAAAAACAGTAGTACATATAAAAACAACAATTACACAATGTTCCCTGTCGTGCTCTCACATACTGACCGTTGAATATTCCATTTCTCGTTAAATTATAACTTTTACCATATTACATTATTTGTCATCATCACATTTTACTTTTCGCATGGGCCTACTCGCGAGGTGGTAAAGCTTCAGTGCAGCAACTTATGGCTCCTCTATCATTTTTACATTAAGGAACTTTTCTGACATCTGCGAACGAATAATCAGAAGGGTGTGGCCTTTTCCATCCCTATAGGGATGGAAAAGGCCACACCCTTCTGATTATTCGTATTCTGATTCCTCGATAAAGTATACTTTATTGAGGATCAGATTAATTATCTGGTTTTCACAGTTGCACTGGCTGTTAATCCTTTACATTAGACAGATATTTAGGATATAATGTAATAAAAGGTGTTGGAATGAGATGAGATGGTACATAACATGATGAATAAGTATGAAGAATTATATCTTTCTGAAAAACAGTAATCGTACCTTCATGCATTAAATGTTAAGTTTTAACTGTTTAGACCACTTTTCTCATGTCACTCTGTCAAAATGTGATTATTTTAATTTCCGTTTACCTCCCTCCATATTTCGGGTGGAAGATTGTTCAATATATCTGGACCACAGTACATAAGTGATTTCATGATGTGCTATAAGATATAATACTTATTAGCTATAATTTTTCCTGTGACACATATAAGGGTCAGATTTTCGGAAAATGTACGATCGGCAGCCCTAGACATTTACGAAATACTGCGAAATTACTGCTTAATTAGAAAAATGAAGAATACCTGGTATATCTGAGTATCTCACATTGATTTATAGTATCTGTTCTGTTATGTTAAACTGCATTTTGAAGCTGATTTTTTCTTAAATGTGGGTTATTTAAGAGAATTAGTGAAGGCGAATTGCACATTTTCTGAAAATCTGACACATACACAATACCCCTATTGTAGAGAGCCTAAAGGGGAGCATACACAAGGCTGGCAGCATCATTGACAAAGGGAAATGTGTTAGATTACACAAGCACAGACTCAATAAGTACATTACCAAACCTAGGCCCGCTCTAAAAGCTTCTCCTACACAGTGGTTTCAGGGTATCAAGAGACTTGTGTATAGATAGTTGCCTTATGTAGGGCCCTGTGCAGTATATATGAGTGTTTGGTAAACCACTCCCTCATAGCATTGCACTATATGGGTCAGATTTCCAGAAAATGTACAATTGGCAGCTGTACAAATTTTGTAAATTCTGCTAAATTAGGCTGCAATTTAGTCAATACTAGGTATATTCGGTATATTTGGCATTGCATTGATTCTAGCAATCTGTTTGGCTAGGTTGAACTGTATTTTGAACTATATTTTCGTCTGCAATTTGGGTTATTTGAGAAGATTGGGGAAGTTGAATTGTACATTTTCTGAAAATGTGTCCCACATATAGATTCTATGGTAAACCACTCTTAAAGGCCTTGTAACTCCCTCATAGCATAACTTCCATTGCACTAAATATTATGATTGTTTGGTAAACCACCCCCTCATAGCATTGCAGTATATGGGTCAGATTTTCAGAAAATGTACAATTGGCAGATCGACATATTTTGTAAATTCAGCTATATTGGACTACAAAATCATCAACACTAGGTATATATGGGTATATTTGGTATTACCTTGATTCAAACAGTCTGTTTGGTTAAGTTGAACAGTATTATGAACCTGATTTTTGTCTTAAATTTGAGTTATTTGGGAGAGTTGATGAACGTGAATTGTACATTTTTCTGACCCATATAAGTGATGTAAAAAATGATGATAAGTGTTTCGTAAATCCCTTGCATAATCGTCAGCTCTACAAATTTGGTAAATTCTGTTAATCAAGACAGAGAAATTATAAATAATGGGTGAATCAGAGTATCTTTGGCATTTTCTTGATTAGAAATTTAGAGGGTTATTGAAAGGATCAGTGAAGGTGAATTGTGCATTTTCTGAAAGTTTCGCCCATATATGTGAGTGTTTGGTAAACATGTCTTAGAGGCCTTGTAACTCCCTCATAGCATAACTTGTATTGCGCTATATATGATTGTATGGTAAACCACTCTTAGAGGCCTTGTAACTCCCTCATAGTGTAACTTGTATTGTACTATATATGATTGTATAGTAAACCACTCTTAGAGGCCTTGTAACTCCTTCATAGTGTAACTTGTATTGCACTATATATGATTGTATGGTAAACCACTCTTAGAGGCCTTGTAACTCCCTCATAGTGTAACTTGTATTGTACTATATATGATTGTATGGTAAACCACTCTTAGAGGCCTTGTAACTCCCTCATAGCATAACTAGAATTGCACTATATATGATTGTATGGTAAACCACTCTTAGTTCCTTGTAACTCCCTCATAGTGTAACTTGTATTGCACTATATATGATTGTATGGTAAACATGTCTTAGAGGCCTTGTAACTCCCTCATAGCATAACTTGTATTGTACTATATATGATTGTATGGTAAACCACTCTTAGAGGCCTTGTAACTCCCTCATAGCATAACTAGAATTGCACTATATATGATTGTATGGTAAACCACTCTTAGAGGCCTTGTAACTCCCTCATAGTGTAACTTGCATTGCACTATATATGATTGTATGGTAAACCACTCTTAGAGGCCTTGTAACTCCCTAATAGCATTGAGTGTATATATGGGTAAGATTTTCAGGAAATGCATGATTGGCAGCTCTACAAATTTGGTAACTTCTGTTAAATTAGACAGAAAAATTAGAAATAATCGGTAAATCAGAGTATCTTTGGCATTGTCTTGATTAGAAATATCTCTTTCATTGTGTTATAGCGGAACTCCACTATAGGTAAAAAACGGCGCCAACAGGCAAAATTCGTCGCCGACATTTCTAAAAATTCGGAAAATTCGACATGAATAAAAATTCTAGTGGATGAGGGGGTGAAATAGGTTGTTGGCAACATATTTATTTGTTGCCAACAATTACAAAATATCTAACTTGATTAGATATTTCGTCGCAAAAAATTTGTCGCAGCCGTTTTTGCCTGTTGGCGCCGTTTTCTACCTATAGTGGAGTTCCGCTATTAAACTGCATTTTGAACGTCACTTTTCACTTAAATGTGGGTTATTGAAAGGATTGGTGAAGGTGAATTGTGCATTTTCTGAAGATTTCACCCATATGTGAGTGTTTGGTAAACCATTCTTACAGGCCTTGTAACTCCCTCATATAGCATAACCTGCATTGCACTTTATATGATCTTTTTCTCAGTCTATCTCAGTCTAGTCTGAGAGACCCCATCCCATCCTCAAGAGCAAGGACCATGCACCAACCCTGGTCTATAGGACGGTGCTAAGAGGGTCAGATTTCCAGAAATTGTACAATTCAGCTTCACCAATCCTCGTAAATAACCCAAATTTCATACGAAAATAAAGCTCAAAATACAGTTCAACCTAACCAAACAGATTGCTAGAATCAGTTCAATGCCAAATATACTCATATTCACCTAGTATTGACCAGATTTTAGCCTAATCTTGCTGAATTTGCTAAATGTGTACAGCTGCCAATTGTACATTTTCTGGAAATCTGACCCAAGAGGCTTTTACTATGGTGCAATAGGCTTAGAGCCATGGGATGGCTGGAGATTCATATTATATTGAATATATTCTATGTAATATAGATAACTTTAGGCTTAGTTGCTGCGTATAGTGAGAGAGAGAGGTGTGAGAGGAAGAAAAAAAGAGGAGAGAGGTAGAGGAGAGAAGAGGAGAGAGGGAAAGAGGAGGAGAGAGAGAGAAAGGGAAGGAGAGAGGGAGAGAGCATAGAAGAGAGAGAGGAGAGACAGTTAGAGGAGAGAGGAGCGAGGGAGAGAGGAGCGAGGGAGAGAGAGAGAGGGAGAGGGAGAGAGGAGGAGAGAGGGAGAGAGGAGCGAGGGAGAGAGGAGGAGAGAGAGAGTTAGGAGGAGAGAGGGAGTATAAAGTATATTCTCAGCTAGGCCTATTATGACGAAATAAATCTGAACAAAATTACCCATATTATGACTGGACTGTATTTATACGTTATCAATTATACTTTATCAATATGCTGCAACTGGTATATATGTTTATACATGAATGTGTAGGTGAATTTGCCAAGAGAAAATGGCCGTCGGTGAGCGATAATAAGAAATCATCACAAGAAAGGATTTGGGTGGGTCCTCTAAATACAAACGAGGACGTTCTAGAAGCCCTGTAGCAAGAACAAAAAGACCAAATTCTAAAAAAAACCATGGTCAAATGATAAACTTTAGATGGGTTGGAAAAGAATCGAACAGAACAAAATATCTTTAGTCTGAGACCTTAAACTGAGAGTGCAGCTTTACCTAGGAACTCCCTACTGTAGGAATACAACTTAGCATAGAGTTTTCTGTGTAGCAAATAGGGAGGTTCTGCAAGCAAACCTATTAGGGAGACACCAACGTACCAACACAACACCAACGCATCCACCAACTATTTGTACATTATTACCATTGTATGAATATCTTGAGAGGCACTAGATTAGGCCAGGCCTATCGAGATATCACAACAATGGTAATACTGTACAACTAGATAGTGGATGCGTTAGTGTTGTGTTGGTGCGTTATGGTTGCTAAATCTCCCTATTTCAATTACGTCACCCGTACCTTATTTTGTGAATTACGTCGCATTTGTATGTATACAAAATAAATTGTGACATGAAACATTTTGCTTGATAAATTACTTTATGTCTTTCCTGCCATGTTTTGCCATGTTTTGCCATTCCTTTTAATGTAGGTTCGTATATATATCGTTAATTTGTGTTAAATTGTATCATGTAAAGAATATAAGCGTAAAATATGACGATAAATGATACCTACGCCACAAGAGGGAGCCATACAGGTTATCCGCTTTATGTTGTTTAAACTGTATTGTGTAAAGGAAATTACTAGAATCTGTAAAATGTATGTTAACTGAACTTTAATGTCTTCAACTTCATTTAAATGCTTTTTGTGACGAATGAGAACTACTACATACTTGTAGAACTTCTGTCAATAAAATTTTAAAAAAATAAAATATCAGAGATACGTTTACATAGGTTAGACTTGCTGAACCTCCCTAGTATCAGCTGCTTAGCAAAGAAAACTACCTTTAAAAGGTCAGATTTTCAGAAAATGTACAATTGGCAGCTGTACATATTTAGTAATTTCTGCTAAATTCTGCTAAAAAATGATAAATTTTGGGTGTATCTGAGTATATTTGGTATCGCATTGGTTTAAAGTTTCAGTTCTGTTATGTTAAACTGCATTTTTAAGCTAATTTTTGTCTTAAATGTGGGTTGTTCGAGAGGATTGGTAAAGGCGAATTGTGCATTTTCGGAAAATCTGACCCCTAAATACGAAACTGGTTAAGAAGTATTTTCTACTGCACCACACCCCAGCTGTTCAAAGCCGTAATAATAGTCTAATATAGAGATGTGGGAGCTATAGATCCTGGTCCTGAAGATGTGGTAATATGTGATGTGTTTCTGGAAAATAAGTCACAGGTCGCAAAATTGATATTTGTCAATGTATTTTATTCACAGGATCTCTTTGTTGGGATGTTCTGATGTTTTTTTTTTTGGGGGGGGAGGGGTTTAGCACTCTTTGTCATATAATTACATGTATGTACCAAATTACAAGACAATGTATTAAATAATACCTATGCGTTTTAAAGGTCATCGTATAGAGGATATTTAGTTACTTTACTAGTAATTGCCCGCCCAGAGATATGGGAAACGTTTATTCAAACATGAATTTATATATCAAACATAAAATCTAGAAACACTACTTACATGTACTTAATGTGTACTATCGTTAGAATCGCCTTGATCTCATCTTTTCAAATATGAAGATATCTCAAAATCCATTATTGGCGAGTTCTGACTCATTTTCCTGTAACACATCACATTAAGCCCGGGGTCCCTATCTAGAACATCCCATGACG
>OW804096.1:18354183-18396814 GCA_942159475.1 Sthenelais limicola | reverse complement strand
TCCACTCCACAATGTTAATTCCCTATGAATGGTACATCCACCATGTTGATGCACTATAAAGGGTTTATCTCACTGTCAATGCACTATAATAATGTGTAGCCAATATTAATGCAGTATAAACCGTACATCCCCAATGTCAATGCACTATAAACGGTACATCCCCAATGTTAATGCACTATAAACGGTACATACACAATGTTAATGCACTATAAACGGTACATACACAATGTTAATGCACTATAAACCGTACATCCCCAATGTTAATGCACTATAAACGGTACATACACAATGTTAATGCACTATAAACGGTACATACACAATGTTAATGCACTATAAACGGTACATACACAATGTTAATGCACTATAAACGGTACATACACAATGTTAATGCACTATAAATGTATCCATCCATCGCATTGCCTCTGTATAATCACATAACCAATGTTAATGCACTATACAGCCGTGTACCCAATGATAATGCACTATAACTGGTACATCCACAATGTTAAAGCACTATAGATGGTACATCCACAATGTTAATGCACTATAAATATATCCATCCATCGCATTGCCTCTGTATTATATATATACACATAACCCCATCATCTCATGCAATGACTGAGAGTGTAGAGTAAATATAAATATGTAATTATTCTGGCCACCATTACAGCTACAGACTCCTAGATGTACTTCTTGCTGCTGTGTGTCTATGTACAGGGAGAGGTGGAGCTGGTTGCACGGCCCAGCGAACACTGCTACTGCTGGGAGAGGTGGAGAGAGTGCGAGGTGGTAACGTTACACACTAGCAAAGGTAATGATATGTTATGAGGAGGTCGTGTGGTAATGGAGGAGGAGGTGGTGGTCATAGGGGAGTTTACTAGGCAGTTGAGATGGTCATCAACTAGGATGGAGAGGAGAGGAGAAAGAGGAGAGGAGAGAGAGAGAGAGGAGAGGGCAGAGGGCAGAGAGAGGTGGGGGAAAGAGAGAAAAATGTAGGCGAGAGCAATGTGGGGAGAGAGAAAAAGAGAGGGGAGAGAGAGTGGTCATAGGGGAGTTTACTACGCTGCTTGTAACGTTACACAGAGGTAATGATATGTTATGAGGGAGGTAATGGAGGAGGTGGAGGTGGTCATAGGGGAGTTTACTACGCTGCTGAGATGGTCATGTGTGGCATGGTATAGAGGTAATGATATGTTATGAGGGAGGTCGTGTGGCAATGGAGGAGGTGGGGATGGTGGTGGTCATAGGGGAGTTTACTACGCTGCTGAGATGGTCATGTGTGGCATGGTATAGAGGTAATGATATGTTATGAGGGAGGTCGTGTGGCAATGGAGGAGGTGGGGATGGTGGTGGTCATAGGGGAGTTTACTACGCTGCTGAGATGGGAGGAGAAGAGAAAGAGGAGAGCAGAGAGAGGGACAGAGAGAGAGGAGAGGGGAGAGGGAGGTGGGGGGAAAGAGAGAAAAAGAGAGGAGAGAGAGGTGGGAGAGAGAGAGAGAGTGGTCATAGGGGAGTTTACTATGCTGCTGAGATGGTCATGTTATAGAGGTAATGATATGTTATGAGGAGGGTCGTGTGGTAATGGAGGAGGTGGGGATGGTGGTGGTCATAGGGGAGTTTACTACGCTGCTGAGGCCTTCAGGTGTGGTATATTATTGGTCATCCTACTAACTAGGGTGGAGAGTGGGAGGGGGGAGAGGGGAGGTAGAAAGAAGAAGGAGAGAGGGGGAGATAGGTAGGGAGAGGCAGATAGAGAGAGAGAGGCAGATAGGAAGAGAGACAGAGAGGGAGAGGGAAAGAGAGAACGTGGGGGAAATAGAGGGATAGATATACAAAGAGATAGTGAGAAAAGAAATGTGGGTGAGAGAAAAGATGGTGAAAATGGAGAGATCTCTGGGGAGAGATTGAGGGGATAGGAAGAGCGTATGAGGGGGGGGGGGGGGGCTAGAAAGGGAAGACACAGAGAGGGACAACAATAAAGAGAGACAATAGAGCTATACAATGCCACCACTGGCCTCCAACCCTGCTCCTCACCTGGCTCTGGGTGAGTGGGTGAGCTTGGCTACACCTGGAGGATCACCTGGGGAGGAGCCAGGATACAGGAGGAGCGGAGGTAAGTGTACCACCCACCTGTTGTAGGTGTAGTGGTGGTGAGGGGGGGAGACAATTAAGTGAAGGAAGGAGAGGGGGGAAATCTGGGGGAGAGAGTGTGTGAGAGAGGGGAGAGACACATACAGAGAAGAGTACGATATAGAGACAAAAAGAGAAAGAGGAGAGAGGGGAGAAAGAAAGAGATAGAGAAGGAAAGAAAGGGGAAGGAGTGAGCAGGATAGAGAGAGAGAGAGAGAGAGAGAGAGAGAGAGAGGAAAGAGAGGGGACAGGGACAGATATACATAGACGAGATGAGAGAAAACAGAACGTTGGAGAGAGAGAGGAGAGAGAGAGAGAGAGAGGGGAGAGAGAGAGAGAGAGAGAGAGAGAGAGGGAGAGAGAGAGAGAGAGAGAAAGAGACTAGAGGGACGTTTAAGAGTAAAAGGGCTAAAGAACACAGATTGGTGTGCAATTAATGAAGATATATGTGTGTATGGAGGCACCAAATATCACATTTATAGCTAAAATATAACATATTCCAACAGAACTGCCGTAACAGAAACTCTAACTAAAGTTTGATCGATGGTATCTACATATAAAACATATAAGATTAGGCAGGCTAACCGAAATAAAGATTTATGTTCACAAAAACAAAAAATGAGATTATGAGATCCATATTACCTTTCACCGATAGAAACCTGAATCCATTCGTGTAATTAACATGTCAGGCAGCGTTTGATGTGTGAAACATATTATGAGTCGATAAATAATGCAGCATTAAATAGAGTTATAATAAATAATGGACGTTGACATGGTAACAGCGGGGGATGCAGTAAATGTGATATGAGAGAAAAGTGAGTCATAAGTCGAAGGAAAATGGATTTTGAAATGCTATTATATTGGAAAAGATGGGAGTAATGTAGATAAATTAAGAGAATTCAATTTTAAGAAGAATGTATACTTAGATGTTAAATACTATTATAACATGAACATGAACATTTATTTTGGATAAATATTGTATGAGCTAAGAACAGTATCAAACGATGTAATGGTATCTCCTGAATAAAAAATATCAAAGCTTGAATCTTAAAAAGTCCTTAGGTTGACCTTATGAACGCATGGATATATTGAACACACTGCCTGGAAATTTGATACATGTATTTATACAACTTCAAGCGCTAGATATCCCCGAAATAAGAACATTCCTATAATAGTTAAATATACTAGGTATAACAATGTATCCATGCTACTTATATCACTAGACAGCCCAAAAATGAAAACATTGTGATCAAGGGTTCTTGTGAATAAATCACTTTGAAAAATATCAATTTAGCGACTTGGATATTTGGACAAATGGATAGTTTTTAAGCAAAAGGAAAGAAAAACACCATAATGAATAAAGTTATTCCACTATTTTACTACTTTTTTACAACGCGTACGCATATTGTACGCGTATTTCAGACATCACATATAAACATGTTACAGACAAAAGAGGAGACGTCCCTTAGTTTATACAGTGGCCACATGTCCCGTGGCGCTGCGGTGGTCAATAAGTGATACATTAGTGCCGTCAATAATGAAGTATGGAGACATCTCCTACCACACACAATATTGATATTAATCATTAATGTAATCTCTCTCCTCCTCCCACCTAACTCTCTTAGTATATATGGGTCAGATCTTTAGAAAATGCACAATTAGCAGATTAACACCTTTTGTAAATTCTGCCACAAGTAAGACTGTAAGACTGAAAAATCGTCAACAATAGGTATATCCCGAGTATATTTGGTATTGCCTTGATTCTGTTTGGTTATGTTGAACAGTATTTTGAAGCTGATTTTTGTCTTAAAAACAGGTTATTTGAGAGGATTGGTGAAGGTGAATTGTACATTTTCTGGCGATAAACCCCTATAGTGGAAATGTACAATTCGCCTTCCCCAATTCTCCCCCAATAACGTATTTCTTCAAAATAAGCCAACAGATTGTTTAAATCAAAGCACAACCACATATTCAGATATACCATGTTCAGCCTAATTTAGCAGAATTTGCTAAATGTGTATAGCTTGCGATTGTATATTTTCTGACGACCTGACCCATATATAGCTAATGATGATATATGCAGACATATCCCATAATATTGTCACGTGGTGTCACGTGGTAGTCACATGGTCTAGGTACGCAGGAGGTGGCCCCAAATATTGACTCAACTTTGTTAGATTTTGACGTGATATTTTGATGTATATTCTGCAGCATATGGGTTTTATATATGGGTCAGATCTTTAGAAAATGTACAATTTGCCTTCCTTCACCAATCCTCTCAAATAGCCCACATTAAAGACAAAAATGAGCTTCAAACTATAGTTCAACATAACCAAACACACTGTCTGAATCAACACAATACAACTTGTATATGGGTCAGATTTTCAGAAAATGTACAATTCAACTCCGCTAATTCAACTCCTCAAAGAACCCAAATTTCAGACGAAAATATAGTTCAAAATACAGTTCAACCTAATCAAACAGATTGCTAGAATCAATGCAATGCCGAATATACTCGAATTTACCCAATAATGGCCAAAGTGCAGCCTAATTTAGCAGAATTAACTAAATGTATACAGCTGCCAATTGTACATTTTCTAAAAATCTGACCCATATACTGATATACTTAGATATATCTAGTATTGATAATCCTTCAGCTTAACTTATCCGAATCTTCTAAATGCGTTAGCTACCGATTGTACATTTTCTGACGATCTGACCCATATCTGTGTGGGAATGTAATCAATGCAATAATAAATTCATAATGAATAATGGGTTTTTGCTGAATATTTATGTGTCCCTGAATTTGAGATGACTGCTGTATTAATTAAGATGACCTTGAGATCAAAGGTCAAGGTCAATTAGTAAGCCCTTCCGGGTGGTCTATGCATATTCATGAGAATAAAAACAATAAGAAAGTTGTAGCACGTTAACAAATACTCATTTAATTTATAGTCCTAACCTAACTCTTTGGCTGTCTGTCTGTCTTTCTCTGTCTCCTGTCTGTCTGCCCCACTCTCTCTCCCCTCTCCCTTCCTTTTTTGTCTTTAATTACTGTCCTGCCCCTCTCTCTTCTCTATCTGAACCATATGGGTTGTATATGTATAAAAGGGTGGATCATTTCACCCTCCCCCCTCCTCTTCTGCCCCCCCCCCCTCCTCTCGTCTCTCCCCGTCTCTCTATCCTCTCTCTTTCTCTCTCACACACACAACTATTTACCAATTTTCACAGTGACAGAAATTGTTATAAACTCGAATCAGATGCATATATATATATATATATATATATATATATATATATATACATCAACACTGGTGTTTTTAGATATATTCTGAACCATATGGGCGATATACATAAAATGGTAGACAAAAAACACGCACTCTTTCTCTCTCTCCCTCACACAATGAACATTTTTATCAACTATTTCTTACAAGTTTCCCAGAAATGGAACTAATATACTAAGGATGGAAACCTCCCTCATGTTGGAGAATCATCATCTCATGTGCAATCTTTGATTGAAATAAAATGTTTCTTAAATCTTAAATCTTAAAGATCCATATACTGAACCATATGGGTGGTATAAATATAAAATACTAGACCATCTCGCTCTCAAGAAAACACATTTTTATAAACTCTGTCTCTTTGCTAATGTTTGCTTGACTGCCCTTAGTTAGAGAGAGGGAGAGAGGGAGATGCTTGGATGGCTGAGACACAGTTCGCTTCACTGCACCCACACTAATATGTTCCCACGTTATCAGGCAAAAAATTAAATCTCTACATTAAAATCATTTTTATTTACTCTCCCTTTCTCGATGTTGGTGAAAATAAGGATAGGGTAATTAAAATTAAATGTGATGATTATAATTATTCGGGTGAAAAAATATTTTAGTTTTTATTTTAAGTATTTATCTGTGTATGGATCTGAAAGAGCCCCTCCGAACTCTCGCTCCAGTCTAGGCTCAGAGCTGAGAGAGTCCCTCCAAACTGAGGGAAAGCCTCTCCCTCCAAACAGTAAAATGTCATTGGAATCCCATTAGGACGCCTAAATGAATATTTGTATTCAGACGACGCCCTAATCTGACACCATAATATCCAATGTTTTTTTCTAAAATAAAAAGCAAAACATTATTACAGCGCTATTTGATATTGAGGCCCAATTTGGTCAATATTAGGTAAATTCGAGTATATTCGGCATTGCATTGATTCTAGCAATCTGTTTGGTTAGATTGAACTGTATTTCTATTGTTATTTTCCCCTGAAATTTGGGTTATTTGAGAGGATTGGTGAAGGCGAATTGTACATTTTCTGAAGATCTGACTCATATAGTAAATTAGCCCACTGCGCAGTACTACATGTATCCTTGATGACCCAACTATTCACATAGTTCTCCCACCTGTAAAATTCCTCCAACTAAATGTTGGCATTTACAATCATGTGAGCATCTATTCCCATACTTACAGCTAACTCTAACTTAAAAATAAATATTTTGAATCATTTTACAACTTTTTTTCTCCTAGAGAACTCAACGTGTGCCGTAAGACTTGTGAATAGAATTTGGGAATGATTTCAGGGAGGAAAACTGTTTGTAATAAATAAAAGAACTGGAAAGTGTCAAAAATATATTGTTTATAATTGTAGGTTTTAAGTTTATATCTAAAATTTGGGCCTCTGAGGGGCTTGGTTACTAACTTGGTTACCTTGGCAACAGAAAGCACCTAGTGTTAAAATGTACTATTAGATATTCAACTTTTAATGCTTTGCCACATGATTTTTTCTTTCGTTAAAAGTGCCTGAACGAATATTCTAGAATAGATGATAGTATACTACCACAGTACCTGGTGGAAAACAAGCTGGGAAAGCTTTTAGAAACAGTTTGTTAAAACATGATCATAATATCATGAGCCCCCAAAACAGCCAAGTCAAGATGCAATATTCACTAAGGGACTTGGGACACCTTCTACCACCTTTTCACCCACCCTCCTCAACTGTGGGGTCAGATTTCCAGAAAATGTACAATTGGCAGCTCTAAACATTTAGGAAATTCTCCTAAAGTAGGCTGAAAAAAGAAGAATACCGGGAATATCTGAGTATATTTGGTAACGCATTGATTTAAAGTACCAGTTCCTTTATGTTAAACTGCATTTTGAAGCTTATTTCTGTCTTAAATTTGGGTTATTTGAGAGGATCGGTGAAGGCCAATTGTACATTTTCTGAAGATCTGACACTGTAGCTACATTTGTATCAACTCATACTAACATGTAGCAGTATGTACAAGTATATAAGTCTATGTAAGGTTAATCAATGTTTAGCAGCTTGTGGCAGGGCCGCTCACTTAGGGTTTGGTAACCATGTGATACACATGACTGCTTGTACATCTATACCCTTATATACAGGGGGAAATTGCCTGAAAATGGACAATCGGCAGCTCTACAAATATATTAGCCAATTCTTCTAAATTAGCCTGAAAAATGATAAATACTCGCTATATCTGAGTATATATTGCATTTATTTAAAAAAAGTCAGTTCCTTAATGTTAAACTGTAGTTTAAAGCGCATTTTTTTAAAATAAGTTTGGGTTATTTGAGGATTGGTGAAGGTGAATTGTACAATTTATGGTGATTTCACCCATCATGATCACTTATTTCCCGAAGATGATGAGGACCCATCAGAGTGCTTATGGGTCAGATCGTCAAAAATGTATAATTGGCAGCATAGCACATTTAGGAACTTCTGCTAAATTAGGCTGAAAAATGGTCAATACTAGCCATATCTGAGTATATTTGTTATTGGGTTGATTCAAACAATCTGTTAGGTTATATTGAACTGTATTTTGAACCTCTTTTTCGGCTTAAATTTGGGTTATTTGAGAGGATTGGTGAAGTTGAATTGTACATTTTCTGGTGAATTCACCCACAATGATCACCTATTCCCCCATGATGATGAGGACCCATCAGAGGGTAGGTATATAGGGTGCTTATGGTTACTGTATCCATGAGTATAGGGACGGGGGTTAATGTAGCGATGGGTGCTCCTGCACTCATCTATACTCATGGGTCAGATTTTCAGAAAATGTACAATTGGCAGCTGTACACATTTAGTAAATTCTGCTAAATTAGGCTGCAATTTAACCAATACTAGGTAAATTCGAGTATATTTGGCATTGTATTGATTTAAGCAATCTGTTTGGTTAGGTTGAGCTGTATTTTGAACTTTATTTTCATCTGAAATTTGGGTTATTTGATAAGATTGGCGAAGTTGAATTGTACATTTTCTGAAAATCTGACCCATTAAGCTCCTTAAGGAATCACGGAAAGAGTGACTTTCAGCCACAAGGGCTGTAAGGCTTATAGAAGAGGGGGATAGGGAAGAAAGGGAGGGGAGAAAGGTTAAAGGAGAGAAACTAATTTGTCTAGACCTAACATCTTATTAACCTGTATTACTATATATATAGCAATGAACAGAATATAGACCATAATCCTCTTAGGGAAAACTGAGGCTAATTTTTGGATAAACTTAAAAATAGATAAATCTAAGTATATATGACCGATTGTACATGTTCTGATGACCTGACCCTTAAAAATATGAGAGAAGCCTTGCCCTATAAGAAAGGAATTGCCTCTAGTTTCTGGATAAATTGATCTATCCTAAATGCCATTGTATATATGAGCGAATCCCTGCCCTATATACGGGCGAAGTCGCCAGAAAATGTTCAATTCACCTTCACCAATTCTCTCAAATAACCCAAATTTCAGACGAAAATAAAGTTTAAAACACAGTTCAACCTAACCAAATAGATTGCTAGAATCAATGCAATGCTAAATATCCCCGATACTCGAATTTACCTAGTATTGGCCGAATTGTAGCCTTATTTAGCAGAATTTACTAAATGTGTAGAGCTCCTAAATCTGACCCACATACACATAGACATCATGGATAGAGGATAGATAATAAGTACTTCTAGATATTAAGTTTGATATTTATAGTTTTGAGAAAACAGTTTGCGATATCTCTGGGCGGACAATTACTAATAAAGTAGCTGAATATATACTCTATAGGATGAGCTTAAAAATGCATGGATATATTTAATACACGGTCTCGAAAGTTGGTACATGTATTTATAGTACTAGGGACATTAGATACCTTGTAAATGAGTACGTTTTCTACAGAGAGAACATGTGAGTAAATCATAATATCATTTCTGCGACTCATTTTGACTCATTGTGACTCATTTTCCTATAACACATCTTATATATGTAGGTAAGAATCATCCCACGTTTAGTCGGCCATTTCTAGATATATTTTGAGAATGAATGTGTGCTTTTAATCCTAATGGGATGAAGATGGTATCCTGCTGCTTCCCAATTAAATATATATCAGCTCAAAATAAATTCTAAATGCCAAACTTTATTCCCAAGCACGTAAACACAATCCCAATGTTTCTTCAATTATCCACAAATAGGAACGTTTTGATATAATTACTTGAGATTTTAATTTTAAGAAATTATTTAAAGACGATCACACGTATATGTATGTACTTATTTCCTGATCCTCACAAATAATTTATTACAAAATCCTTTTTCGGAGACGCCTGTACAAAAATCCCCGGATATGACTCATCCTCTGTCGGCCATTCTATTCACTTTTAACGAAGGTCGAATTCCTTAATCATAAATAGATGGTGGGAACGGTGGCCGATAATAAGTCGAATAGAGGGGATTATAGATACCTTTCCGTTCAGAACTTGTCGGAGGCTTTTGTAGCGCGAAAACGATCCCTGTTATTAAAATGTCATAGTGGTAGTCAAAATTTCAATGGACAGGAAAATCACTCACGGTTTGTTCAGAACAAACTTTCCTGCCCCCGTTGCTAGGCGACCTTAGCAACTGTCAAGTTGTTTGTGTGCAATTACAATATGTCTAAAAGTCGTCTGCTTTGAAAATGAAGCCTCGTTTTAGGTCTTTAAGTCTTAAGATTAAATTTCAAAGACGCGAGAATTATATCAGTAACCACCCTGAAATGATACGTGCGATTATCTATTTAGTGTGCGCATGCGCAAGAAAGTTAGTGCGATTGGGGCCATGTCAGTGCGATTTTCTAAAGCTTTTAATAAGATCAGCTTTCGGTTTAGTAATGGAAACTTCAACTTAGGGTCACAATGTACTATGGAGGGAATGTTTTGTCCCCAATCTATAGAAATAGCTGGACGTTATTGTTGATCTTCTTGTAGGACAAGGTCAAGGTCATCAAAGGTCAAGTTGGGGATCCATACGAATGTCTATAGAAACCTGCCGTCTAAAGATCCAAACACCAGAAAACTGGGAATTTTATATCGTGCAAAGGTAAATTGGTATTCCAAACAGAAGGTGTATAGGATCGAATGATCCTATTGACAAATGGTCACAGAACAAATAAACAAATATATATTTTTGTTTATTATTCCTATCAGATTTATGTCAGGGTGGTGGTATATAGGTGATGAAGCGATGGAAGTTTATCTTTCTCCCCGTCTTCTCTCTCTCTCTCTCTCTCTCTCTCTCTCTCTCTCTCTCTCTCTCTCTTGGGTCCCAGATCCCCTTTTCGGGGTTTCTCGTCTGGGCCAAGATGCTATGAATATATGGGTCAGATTTTCAGACAATGTACAATTCACCTTCAACAATCCTCCCAAATTACGCAAATTTCAGACGAAATACAGTTCAACCTAACCAAACAGATTGCTAGAATCAATGCAATGCCGAATATACTCGAATTTACCTAGTATTGGCCAAATTGCAGCCTAATTTAGCAGATCTAAATGTGTACAGCTGCCAATTGTACATTTCCTGAAAATCTGACCCATATACATTTCCGATGTGATATGTCTTCATATGGTTCATTGCGTCAGGTAAAGATAGCCACGATTTAGTTAAAGATATGTGCAATTTGTAAACTTTTTAAAGCAATTTATTTAATAAGGAAAATCTAATCTTGCTATCTCAGATTGAAGAGGATCAGGTATACGTTGTCTGATTTCCCCCTCGTACCTCAGTACTACCCCCACCTCCTCCCCTCTCCCTTTCTACCTTCCTGTCTCTCTGTCTCTCCTTTTCCTTCGCTCCCTACCTCCCTCTCTCTCTCTCTCTCTCTCTCTCGCTCTTCCCTCTTTTACCTCCTCTCTCTCCTCTCTGACTCTCCCTCGATCCCCCTCTCTCTGCCTCTCTCCCAAAGTCTTTTAGCGTTATATATAACATACATTGATCTTTAGTTCCAAAGTTTCACTTAGGTAAATGGCTTTGCCTTCTGTTTTTTTAAAACAGGTCTACCAGGCCTACCTTAACTAAAACATAAAGTTTGAACAATATTACAACGTCACAATACAATATACATGTAACAGCGCTAGCTGGGAATGCATGCACACCCTATATGGGTCGGATTTTCAGAAAATGTACAATTGACAGCTGTACACATTAAGAAATTCTGCTAAATTAGACTGAAAAATGATGAATACCGGGTATATCTGAGTATATTTGGTATAGCATTGATTTAAAGTATCAGTTCTGTTATGTTAAACTGCATTTTGAAGCTCATTTTTGCATTAAATGTGGGTTATTTTGAGAGGATTGGTGAAAGTGAATTGTACATTTTCTGAAAATCTGACCCATATATGTTCCTCTATCTATTCTCTCCTACAGATGATCCAAAGGCTGAGAGAGATGAGTTCTGCCGGCAGGTAGTCCAGGTGTGTAAGGAGGCATGCAGGTAATGTGTGCAACACTTAATGATACCTGTGCATTAGACACGGTGTATAGAGGGGAGATATGTGCTACACTACCTCCTCACGTGGATCTGTGGGAGTGGGGGGGGCTTCCCCAATACAGGTAATATAGAGGTGGGGGGAGGGAAGGGGGAGGCAGAGAGA
Source organism: Sthenelais limicola (assembly GCA_942159475.1). NCBI lineage: Eukaryota > Metazoa > Annelida > Polychaeta > Phyllodocida > Sigalionidae > Sthenelais > Sthenelais limicola. The sequence continues at coordinate 18,384,789 of OW804096.1, read as the reverse complement.
GGGGAGAGGGAACAGGAAAAAAAGGAAGTAAGACAACATTTAAGGGATATTGGGAAGAGCTGTGACTGTGACACAGAATATTCCCCCTTTCAATCGGTTTCTCTCTTTTAATTCTACATTGTTTGACAATGGTTGTAAATGTGATATGGAAATAAAAATCTATTATTATTATTAGAGTAAGAGAGGAGGGGGTGAGAGAGAGGGACAGGAAGGAAAATGAAGAGAGCGATAAAGAAGAGACAGAAAAGACACAGAAGGAGAGGAAAGGGAGAGATAAAAGACAGAAAATGAAAAAAAGGAAAGAAAATGAGAAAAAACAGAAAACCCTGAGGCGTATAAACAAGTAGTTCATAAGGTTCATAATGTTCCACCATCGGTTTCACCTGTAGCAACTATACAAGATTAGGCCATAGGGAGGGGGAGGGGGTAGTAATTAGTGTAATAAGGGCTATACACATTAATTGTTCATTAAGTGGGGAGGATGTGGTGGCGGGGACATATGTGGGGGAAATAGACTGTAACTATACAGGCAGGCAAGGAAGAGAAGAGAGAGAAGAGAGAGGAGAGAGAAAGAGAGAGGTAACCATATAGGCAAGGAAGGGAAGGAAGAGAAGAGAGAGAAGAGAGGGGAGAGAAAGAGAGAGGGAACCATACAGGCAAGGAATGGAAGGAAGAGAAGAGAGAGGAGAGAAAGAGAGAGGGAACCATGTAGGCAGGCAAGGAAGGGAAGGGAGAGAAGAGAGGGGAGAGACAAAGGGAGAGGGAACCATACAGGCAGGCAAGGAAGGGAAGGGAGAGAAGAGAGGGGGAGGGGAGAGGGGGAACCATACAGGCAAGGAAGGGAAGGGAGAGAAGAGAGAGGAGAGAAAGAGAGAGGGAACCATGCAGGCAAGGAAGAGAAGAGAGAGAAGAGAGAGGAGAGAAAGAGAGAGGGAACCATACAGGCAGACAAGGAAGGAAGGGAAGGGAGAGAAGAGAGAAAGAGATAGGTAACCATACAGGCAAGGAAGGGAAGGGAGAGAAGAGAGAAAGAGAAAGGCAACCATACAGGCAGGCAAGGAAGGGAAGGGAGAGAAGAGAGGGGAGAGGGGAGAGAAAGAGAATGTGAGAGGGAGGGAGGGAGAAGGAGAAGAAAGAGAGAGGTGGATAGAGAAGGGAGAGAGAGGAAGAAAAGTGAAGAGAGAGGGGAGAGAGAATGGAATGATAGAGAGGGAGGGTATACAAGAAGGGAAAGAGAAGAGACAGAAGACAGTGTGAGAGAGAGGAATAGAGAAGGGATAGAGAAGAAGAGTGTGAGAGAGAGGGATAGAGAAGGGATAGAGAAGAAGAGAGTGTGAGAGAGAGGGATAGAGTAGGGAGAGAGAGTAGAACAGATGAGAGAGAGCACAGAGTGAAGACAGAAACACAAAGAGACAGACACACACAGACAGACAGGGGGAGAGAGCATGAAGACACAAATCCAATAAAGAAGAGAGACAGGCAGGACAGAATAGAAAAGAGAAGAAGGAGAGAGATGAGAGAAAGAAATGGTGACAGAACAGAGAGGGAGCATGAAGTATATATCATTTTTGATTAAATCAAATTATTCCCACTCCTTCGACAATCTTCCAATTAAATCCCCTCACAACTTTCCCAACCTCTCTGGCATTCAAAAACAGAAACACTCGCATTAGCCATCTTACTATTTAGATCAAGGAGAGTGAGCTAGAATTAGGCCATATCTCAAGATTCCTGGTAGGGGTCAAATCAATTTCGCTTTCGGATCTTCAGAAAATGTACAATTCACCTTCACCAATCCTCTCAAATAGCCCACATTTAAGACAAAAATGAGCTTCAAAATGCAGTTTAACATAACAGAACTGATAATTTAAATCAATACCAAATATACTCAGATACACCTGGTATTCTTCATTTTTAGTGTAATTTAGGAGAATGTCCTAAATGTGTAGAGCTGCCAATTGTACATTTTCTGAAAATCTGACTCTAACCCACTCTCGCTGGTGGAAATTTCCCACCGGGTGAATGTACCAACTCCAGCAGTGGGGAAATTAAAAGCATTTTATTATAAATCAGGAGGGGAGAACAAACCATACAGTCATCCCACATAATTCTTCCTGTCTTATAAACTCTTACTCATTTGTGTGTGGTACATGTATACAGTACATCTCTGAGTAGGGAATATCATCTATTGCTGTATGATGTTTACCAGGCTGTTCAGCTCCTATAGCTGGTCTTCCCCTAACTCCTGGGGTAGTATACTACCATCTATTGCTGTATGATGGTTTACCAGGGTGTTTAGTGCAGCTTCTATAGCTGGTCTTCCACTGATTCCTGGGGTAGTATACTACCATCTATTGCTGTGATGGTTTACCAGGCTGTTTAGTGCAGCTTCTATAGCTGGTCTTCCCCTAACTCCTGGGGTAGTATACTATCATCTATTGCTGTATGATGGTTTACCAGGCTGTTTACTTCAGCTCCTATAGCTGGTCTTCCACTAACTCCTGGGGTAGTATACTACCATCTATTGCTGAATGATGTTTTACTAGGGAGCTTTTATAGCTGGTCTTCCACTAACTCCTGGGGTAGTATACTACCATCTATTGGTGTATGATATGTTACTAGGCTATTTAGTTCAGCTCCTTTAACTGGTCTTCCACTAACTCCTGGGGTAATATACTACAGCCTATAGTTGTATAATTAACCCTAGTTGAGGTGCCACACCCCTAATTAAGGTACAATCTGATGTAAGCATGGAGAGTAATTAACTGTATCACCCACTATATGCTACCCCTCCTCATTACCAGGAAACAGCAGTAATGACTTTCTGGGTTTGCACCATGTGGGAGTTAATTACAGGGTAGAATACATGGTGGCAGGGCAAATGTACAGGCTGTTTAGTTCAGCTCATATAGTATACTACCATCTATTGCTGTATGATGTTTTACCAGGCTGTTTAGTTCAGCTCCTATAGCTGGTCTTCCCCTAAATCCTGGGGTAGTATACTACCATCTATTGATGATGTTTTACCAGGCTGTTTAGTTCAGCTCCTATAGCTGGTCTTCCCCTAAATCCTGGGGTAGTATACTACCATCTATTGATGATGTTTTACCAGGCTGTTTAGTTCAGCTCCTATAGCTGGTCTTCCACTAACTACTGGGGTAGTATACTACCATCTAGTGTTGTATGATGTTTTACCAGGCTGTTTAGTTCAGCTCCTATAGCTGGTCTTCCACTAACTCCTGGGGTAGTATACTACCATCTATTGCTGTATGATGTTTTACCAGGCTGTTTAGTTCAGCTCCTATAGCTGGTCTTCCCCTAAATCCTGGGGTAGTATACTACCATCTATTGATGATGTTTTACCAGGCTGTTTAGTTCAGCTCCTATAGCTGGTCTTCCACTAGGTCCTAGGGTAGTATACTACCATCTATTGCTCTAAATTCCTTATAATTAAAGTATCTATAATACATTGAAGAATTTGGGGTCATTCTTCGTAATAAAATTAGAGTCGGCAGTTGGGCGAGAACCTAATCAACACAACACACACAGATGGTTGTGTTTCAAGTCCATAACTGAGCCTGTAAGAAAAGAAGAGACATCTCCGCAAAAAGGTTGGCCCATCATCTATTGGTGTTTATATTCTAACAAGATCACACCTAGATTGGTCTGATTGGCTTTTCCTGCTTTAATTAACTAAAAGTTGTGGTCAGAGACAAGGCCCCAACTTTACAACATCAATTTTGCATATAATATATTTCCATATATATGTGAATAGTGTAAATGTGATGGTCCACACTGTATTCACTCCCCAGGTACATATATACAGCAGGTATGTTACAAGGCAGTGCAATAGTGAGTTCATATTACCCTACCCACTCTACCCCAGCCCCTACACACAACACCTTAACCACAATACACAGTGGTAACACTATATACTACCTGGCTACAGTATACCAACCAACCCTAAGCCTGGGAGTGGGGCAAGAAAAGGGGTACTTACATAACCCCTATATATAGCTACATGATACCCTGAGGTGGTGGAGGGTACACAGGGAGCTATTGGAGGGTGGGGTGAATACCATGAAAGGGGTATTTCTGTAAGGGGAGAATATGATATTGGTAGGTTGGTGTGAGGGTAATGGGGTGTTTGTAATCAAAGGTTATACAACCTGTGTAATGCCGGGGAAAGGGTTTTGTGTTGCGTTTTGTAGCTGGTGATAGTTGCAGTGTATTAGTAGTCACTTTAAGGGGAAGGGTGTATTGGTTGAGTGGTGTATATGGATCAGTTTTTCAGAAAATGTACAATTTGCCTTCTCCAATTCTCTCAAATAACCCAAATTTAACAGAGAAATGAGGTTCAAAATACAGTTCAACATAACCAGACAGATTTATTGAATGAATACAATACAGAATACACTCAGATATACCTAGTATTTGTCATTTTTCACTCTAATTTAGCAGAATTTGAGAGATGTGTAGAACTGTAGATTGTGCATTTTCTGAAAATCTGACCCATATATTGGTCATGATGCAACTGTATTTGATTTCAATTATAATGAGGCCATCATTGTTATTTAATGAAGTGGTTATATGAAAACACTATATGGGTCAGATCTTCAGAACATGTACAATTGGCAGATAAACATATTTGGTAAATTCTGCTAAATTTCACTGAGAAATCAACACTAGGTATATATACATGGGTTATTATATAGTTATCAGTTAGTACTTTCTGTTCTGTTCTCTTCAAACCCATCTAAAAGTCATCTGACCCAAGAATTGTGCTGGGCTTCATAAAAGACAACATTTTTATTTCAGGGACCCATTATAATATTTCTTATCTCTACAATGGTTGCACTTATTATCGCTCACTGGGGCCCATTTTCCCCTCAACTGATTCAAGTCCTGACCTTGTATAGACATATAACAGCAGCAGAATATAGATAAATGCTGACCTATAGTTTAGACAATAGGAACATTTGGTAAGAAATGTTTTGTGGAAATAGCTGAGAATGCAGTGTTAATTGATTGCCTTGTGAGTGTTTAATGGTGGTGGTAAATAACATTAATTTTTTTCCCATCATTTAATGACTTGCTGAGGTGTTTTGTTTACATATATGACCTTATAATTACAAGCATCACCAGGAGGAGTATGTTACCATGCAATGACCGTTATTTTACAACCATCCTTCTTAGAGTGTAGACAAGATATAAAGACTTCTTTCATTAGGTGGGATTTCACAACTGCCCTATACCAGTTATGTAAATCCACATTATGACTACAACCCCCCTATAGTAGTTATGTAAAGCCATATGAGAACTTACAGGTACTGCAAGGGCCTGTGTCAACATACACCGGACACCAGTAGTTGGGTTCAAGGGGTACATAATATATCATATGGCCCTCCATATAGGAGGAGGGGAGGGGGGTGGGGGTGGGGGGTGGCTGAGAGGTACATCATACAACCCACCATAGAGGGGGTACATAATGTAGCAAACCCTCATAGAGGGGGGTTCAGGGGGTACATAATGTAATATATGGCCCCCATACGGGGGTACAATACTCATATCTAATGGCCCAATGGAGGTTTCAAATCGATCGAGATGGAGGGTCAAATCGCACGACACCCCGAAGGGATGGAGTGCAATTGGACCCGATGTTGAGATCGATTTGAAACTGAACAGAGGGCCATTAGATATTTATTACATACGTATTTATCAATTTATTTGTTATATTTACCTTCTTAGTATTGTTTTTCTTGACGAATTATCGGAGCAATGTCTGAAACTTTCGAATCATGCAAGGCAGTGCTATGCTTCAGCCGCGGAGAGCATGAGGTTGTGAACCAATCAAATTATGTTATTTGGGTCACGCACTTCCATGACAACCCATATGGCATTGGTATGCAATTTGACTTTTCATATAGCACCCCTGTATCATGTCGTTGAAATCATGTATGGATGTAATAATGCATCATATGGCCCCCCATAGAGGGGGTACAATACTGCATCATACAGCCCCCCATACAGGGGGTACAGAGGTACATATTTATACACCTTACGACGTGCTGACGGCAGCACTAAGGGGAATCATATTCAGCACCCAGGGTAAGGTTGATCTATAGGCTGTGTTTACTCTGCCCAACCCTTCCTGTTTGCCAACAAGGGTTTTGGTGTATCCATACTCAAGTGGATTTGGGGCGGTTATTTTTTCATTCAATTTTCTTGACTACTATTTGAGGATGTTATGATGAATGTGTATGGTTTTATTTGTATTGAATGTAAGGACAGCAGGTTTGCGCATCTTCAGGTGAGGTTTGATTTCGTTAATGATCCAAATTTATACTTTTTTTTCTTTTATCATTAATTTCTTCCCCTACCTCAATATAACATTTTTTTACTTCTAGTCTAGTTTCTGCCTTTCTCTGCCTCCTCCTCTCTCTCTCATCCCTCTTCCATTTCTCTTCCTCTTTCTCTCCCTCCCTCCTTTCTCTCTCTCTCCTACCCTCTCTTTCTCTTTCTGTCCCTCTTTCTCTCCCTCCCATGTCTCCAACTCGTTCTCGTTCTCCACTGTCTACATGTCACATACTCAATTTCTTAAATTATTCTGCACTGGTCATTCCCTTCAATTGTCCTGCAATAAGGCAAGTTATGGTGTAATATGGAATAAGACAAGTTATGGTGTAATATGCAATAAGGCAGGTTATGGTGTAATATGGAATAAGACAAGCTATGGTGTAATATGTAATAAGGTAGGTTATGGTGTAATATGGAATAAGGCAAGTTATGGTGTAATATGCAATAAGTTATGGTGTAATATGTAATAAGGCAAGTTATGGTGTAATACGGAATAAGACAAGCTATGGTGTAATACGGAATAAGACAAGCTATGGTGTAATATGGAATAAGGCATGTTATGGTGTAATACGGAATAAGACAAGCTATGGTGTAATATGGAATAAGACAAGCTATGGTGTAATATGGAATAAGGCATGTTATGGTGTAATACGGAATAAGACAAGCTATGGTGTAATATGGAATAAGGCATGTTATGGTGTAATATGGAATAAGACAAGTTATGGTGTAATATGTAATAAGGCAGGTTATGGTGTAATATGGAATAAGACAAGTTATGGTGTAATATGTAATAAGGCAGGTTATGGTGTAATATGCAATAAGGCAAGTTATGGTGTAATATGCAATAAGGCAGGTTATGGTGTAATATGCAATAAGGCAGGTTATGGTGTAATATGCAATAAGGCAGGTTATGGTGTAATATGCAATAAGGCATGTTATGGTGTAATATGCAATAAGGCAAGTTATGGTGTAATATGCAATAAGGCAAGTTATGGTGTAATATGCAATAAGTTATGGTGTAATATGGAATAAGGCAAGTTATGGTGTAATATGCAATAAGGCAAGTTATGGTGTAATATGCAATAAGTTATGGTGTAATATGCAATAAGGCAAGTTATGGTGTAATATGCAATAAGTTATGGTGTAATATGGAATAAGGCAAGTTATGGTGTAATATGTAATGGTGTGTAGTTGTCACAGAGAGAGACAACACTGGCGGCACACAGAGGCAGTACACAGAGGCAGGCCCTATAGATACATCATATCAAATATAACTAGACACACACAGATCCTCTATATGTCATGTCACCACCACAGAGTAAATATAGCTTCCCCTGTTTCCTGCTCTTACTACAAGGTTCTTTTGGCTCTGAAAAGGGCTCTGAGCAGTGTCACTCAGGAATGAATGTAATTTTGTGTTTTCTTAACAAAGTTCGTGGTTTTGGGGGTTTTTTGGGTTTGTTTTTTTAAAAAACAAAAAAAAACAAAACAAACAAAGTTCGTGGTTTTTTTTATAGATGTTTAATTAATTACTGTAATGAGTCATTTCTTACTTTACTCTTGTATGTGTCTATCTCTCTTTCCCTCGCTCTCTCTTTCTCTCTCTCTGTGTTTCTCTACCCCCTCCCCCCTCTCTGTTTCTCCCTCCCTCTCTCTATTTTTCCCTCCCTCCCTCTCTCTGCCCCCCTTCCCCTTTCTCTATCAGCCCTCTCTCTGCCCCTCTATCTCTTTCTCCCACCCTATCCCTCCACCCTTTCTCTCTCCTCCCTTCTCAAGTAAAGACCAGCTTAAAATGTATTTAACAGAATCTCATTTAATCCCCTGCGATTTAGTGTGAAAATACCCATTACCATTAACCCTATAGTTAAGTACCCCAAAAATATGGCCTTTTAGTCAAAGTACCCCATCCCTATACCAACAGCTAGCCCCCACCAGTACTTCCCACCCTTAGTCAAACCCCCTTGGACTGACCAATGATATTTACTAAGCATCTGCTCTCTCTCTCTCTCTCTCTCTCTTTCTTGTCGCTCTCTCCCTCCCTGTCTTTATCCCTTTCTTTCCCTCCCTGACTTTCTCCCGCTCTCTCTCTCCCTTTCTCTCCCTCCTTGTCTTTTTTCTCCCTTTCTCTTCATCCCTGACTTTCTCCCTTCCTCTCCCTCCCTTTCTCTCCCTCCTTGTCTTTCTCCCTCTCTCTCTCTCTCTCCCCCCTGACTTTCCCCCTTTCTCTCCCTCCCTGTCTTTCTCCTCTCTCTCTCCCATTCTCTCTCTCCCTGTGTCTCTCTTTCATTTTCTCTCTCTCCCATTCTCCTTTATCTTGTCTCTTTCTCCTTTCTCTCTCTCCTTTCTCTCTCACCCTCTTTTCTTTCTTGTGTTCCTTTCTATTTTGCTAGATTGTTTTTCCTTCTTTCTGTACAGTTTTCAATCACCCGTTCCTATCATCCCTCTCTCATCCTTTCCTCAGTTCAGTCCAGTTCACCTCAGGAATTCATGTATTGTATTGAGGAAAGTGACTAAACAATAAGATAGCACACATCTGACACTAGTTTCAAGTTTTCCCTGCCCTGACTTGCACTAAATCCACAAACATATTCTTTGTAGATTAGAGCAGGTAGAGTTGCAGGTTTTGAGCATGTATGCAGCATGCGGGGGGACTTGTAGCTGTCACCACACAGGGTGACAGTGTGACAGGTATTGTTAGACAGAGACAAGGGTGACGGTCCCTGTCAGCATTTAACATGGAGTATTTAACATGGAGTATTTAAGGTGGAATTGTACGATGGTCTATGTGACCACACTCACACAAGGATCAGGGGTATGAAAATGTACAATTCAACTTCACTAATCCTCTCAAATAACCCTAATTTAAGGTCAAAATAAGATTAAAAATACAGTTCAACATAACCAAACAGATTGTTAGAATCAATGCGATACCAAATAAAGTCAGATATACCTAGTATTGACCATTCCTCAGCCTAATTTAGCAGAATTTACTAAATGTGTAGAGCTGCAGATTGTACATTTTCTGACGTCGTGTCCACAAGTCACCCACCCCACCCCACCCCTTGCCCTCTACCTGCTACATTTCTCATGCATTCCTTTCCTTTATAATTCTAATCTATACCTTGTACCCTTCCTCAAACAGACATGTTTCTGATCTGATCTGATCAACAAGTATCGCGAACAAAGATTCGCAAAATGTTGATTGATAAAGGGCATATATACATACTGTATTCAATCAATGTCCTGAAAGTCTTAGGGCTATATAACTACCTTAGTTAGGCAGATATGAAACGGATTAATATCCTCCATTTTCGACATATTGCCTGTGGATTATGCACCAAACAGTGTTGATCATTAATGCCCTAGGATGACCTTAGAAACCCATGGAAATATTTAATTTAATGTTAAATTTAAGGCAAATGAAAATATATTTAAACAAAAATCCAGTCAAATCCAGTACAATACTTAAGGAGTGAGATACTTAAAAGATGGGAACATTCCAACAAACAAAGAGAACTTGTAAATAAAACACTTGGGAAAGTTTAAATGTTGCGACTTATAACTCATTTCCGTGTAACACATCACCTATTTATAGCATGATATGTGTGATTAAAGGCTGGCCATGGCAGGCGGCCAGGTCTACAATATACTCACACAATAGCTGCAGAGCACGAGTAGAGAGAGTAGAGTGAGTAGAGAGAGGGAGAGGGAGGGAGGGAGGGAGAGGGGGAGAGAGAGAGGGAGAGGGAGAGAGAGGGAGGGAGGGAGGGAGAGAGAGAGAGAGGGAGGGAGAGAGAGGGAGAGAGAGAGAGAGAGTAGAGAGAGAGAGAGACTACCTGGGTCAAAACCTCAGAAAAGCGTACAATTGGCCTTCTCCAATCCTCTCAAATAACCCAAATTTAAGAGGATAATCAGGTTCAAAATACAGTTCAACATAACCAGACAGATTTATTGAATAGTTCATACATGTACATATGAACGAATGTATGTATGTATACATGTACATAGCAGTGTATGTATGCATGAATGTATACATGTATGAATGCATGCGTATGTATGTATGTATGTATGTATGTATGTTTATATGTATCTATATATGTATGCATGTATATACATGTATGTATACATGACATTGTATGTATGTATGTATGTATGTATGTATGTATGTATGTATGTGTGTATGTATACAAGATTTATACACAAGCTGTCTACATGTACCTTCCTACATGTCCCTATATTATTCAACAATTCTAACAAGTAAATCTACACCAGTAATTCCTTTCATTGTGGTGCCAACTATCCCCACCTATAACCACACCACCACCACCACCACACCACCACACCACCACACCACCCAAATCCCACACACAATACATTCAAATCCTCCAGACACGAACTCCTACCAAGGCCCCAATCCATATTCTCAGAACTTTTTTCAATAGGAAAGAGAGAAATCATCCTCAGTCCGAAGCACTTTTTGTCTACCGATCAAACTTGCACAAAAACAGACACAAGATCTTTGAGTAGGGCGACTGTGCGAGACGTGAGGGGAATAGAAAGCAGTGCACAGGTCAGATTTTCAGAAAATGTACAATTCACCTTCACCAATTGTCTCAAATAACTCAAATTTAGGATAGAAATGAGCTTTAAAATATAGTTTAACATAACCAGACAGATTTATTGAATGTATACAATACAGAATATACTCAAATATATTCAGTATTTATCATTTTTTACTCTAATTTAGCAGAATGCGATCGATGTGTAAAACTCTAGATTGTACATTTTCTGAAAATCTGACCCGCACATTGCTCTGAAAGAGGAGGGAGGTCCTTGTGGCAAAAATATAACGGCACGGACAAGTGGTTTGGGTAAAAAGAATGGTTTGTAGTCGCCGTGAATGGCTGGAGTGGGTGAAATTTTCTGAAAATGCACAATTCACCTTCACCAATTCTTTCCAATAACCCACATTTAAGACAAAATCCGGTTCAAAACACTGTTCAACATAACCAAACAGATTGTTTGAATCAAGGCAATACCAAATACACCCATATATACATAGTGTTGATGATTTTTCAGTCCAATTTAGCAGAATTGACAAAATATGTTGATCTGCCAATTGTATATTTTGTGAAGATCTGACCCATGTCATGTGGAGTGGAGAGGTGAGAGTGTGTAGGGCTTTCACAGGGCTTTCTGCTTGGCCTTGACTTAGTCGCTCTTTCTGTCTCAGTGGATCTTTCTTTTCTCTCTCCTTTATTCTCACATTTTAGCCACTGCCCCCTCGATCTCCTCTTTTGAATTCTACTCCCTTTCGAACTGTCCTTCCCATTCTAACTCATTTTCCCTATTTCATTCCAATTCTCTCCCTCTGTTCCCCTTCCTCTTCCTCTATCCCTTCATCTCTCTCTCATCTCTCTCTCTCCCACTCTCCCCCTCTGTTTCTCTCCCATTCATTCCTCTTTGGCATTGAAATTCTCTCTCTTCCCAAATCTCCACCTCTCTTCTCTCTCTCGGAACCCCCCTATTTCTCTCCCTTTCCATTCTACCTGCCCCACTTCTGCCCTTCCTCTCTACAAATCCTTATTAATCAGGATCTAGACTACTACAGCTCAATTGACCAGCATAAGGCCAACACCAACTACAGACTGCCCATATTCTCCCCTATTCTCTCTGTCCCGTACCTCGGCCAGTGGTCAGAAATAGCCTGCAATAGCCACACCTTACCCACTACACACGGACAAATATTGGCCTTCATAATACAATATTGATACTGGTCAGCAATATATATGTATATGCTGGTCTGGGTGGGTACAATGGAGAGGAATATATAGTAGTATTACTAGTATAGGGGAGTATATAGGGGTAGGTCTGGAGTGAAAGAGAAAGGGACGGAGAGAAACAGAGAGGGAGATAGGTAGGATACAGAAAGAGACAGAGGGAGAGAGAGGGAGTGAGACAGAGAGGGAGGGAAGGAGAGAAACAGACAGAGAGAGATGAGGAGGAGAGAGAGGAGAGAGAAACACAGAGAGAGGGAGAGTGGGAGAGAGACAGAGAGGGAGGGATGGAGAGAGACAGACAGAGAGAGATGAGGAGGAGGAGAGAGAGGAGAGAGAAACACAGAGAGAGGGAGAGAGGGAGAGAGAGAGAGAGAGACAGACAGACAGACGGAGGGAGAGTGGGAGAGGTAAAGGTAGGGGGAGCGAGAGGCAGAGAATGGGAGAGGGAGAGGCAGAGAGAGGGAGGGAGGGAGAGAAACAGGCAGAAGGAGAGAGAGTCATATAGAGTGGGAGAGGGAGAGAGAGAGAGGGATGGAGAGAGTGGGAGAGGCAGAGAAAGAAGAGAAAGTTAAACAGAGACACAGAAAGGCTCAGCCTCAAGATGGGCAAAAGAAACAAAAAACATACATTTTAAAAAATCTCACCCTTCAGATATGCACAGTGGCTAATTAATAACCCAAAAATAGAGCCAATTCTGAGAAATATTTTCTCTGCTCAGACCTAAGCCTTTAATATCATACACCCCAACATCTGATCCACATGTGAAGCATATATACTAGCGGCCCAGGATTAGTAACATTATTATGTGCCTTTTCATGACTCAAGCTCCATATCACCAGAATCTTGAAAGCAGTCGCTACATTTACTTATACTTTCTTAAACACCTTTAGACCCACTTGGCTTCCACCCATGAGAAGTGGCTAATTATTTGTCTGAAGCAATGACAGCCGCTCTTATCAAAATAAATCCAAGCATCACTTCTAGATGCCCCAATACATAATTGCCTAACCAAGGATGATGGGGCGGTCTTGTATGGAACCAGTTCGCACTGGGCGCAGATGGCGATTGTCCGTCTCCGCCGCAGCGTGTCCGGTAGAGAAAGAGCTCGTCGCCACCTCCGCCCCTCCACCTCTGGGCACAATGTTTAATGCGCCCTTCAACACCTTGACCTGGCTCAGTGACTTTTAAATCATTTAAATCCGCCACACAACTCTTTCAAAACCTAAAAATACAAGTTCAAACCTGAAACAGAATCTGTATATATGATTCACTGAAGAAAAAAATCCGAGTTAATTTTCTGAAAAGGTCTATTTTAATTTCGAGTGCGGTTACACCTCACGGAATAATTATGCTGAGTCATTGGGGGGAAAACAACGATAATAGGACGATTTAGAAGCTTTGGTTTAAGAGGGTTTTGTGAGTGAGCATTGTGTCGGAAGTGAATGCGGATCTTGGCGCTCAAAAAGGAGGATCAGCGAGAAAGGTCAAGGTCGAGTGATCAAGCAGACGACAATTCGCTTAAAGGCGCCATAATCCCCGGCTCCACTATTATACAGCCTATATGGGTCAGATTTTCAGAAAATGTACAATTCAACTTCGCCAATCTTCTCAAATAACTCAAATAATTTCAGACGAAAATAAAGTTCAAAATACAGTTCAAGCTAACCAAACAGATTGCTACAATCAATGCAATGCCGAATATACTCGAGTTTACATATAGTATTGACAACATTGCAACCTAATTTAGCAGATTTTACTAAATGTGTACTGCTGCCAATTGTACATTTTCTGAAAATCTTACCCATATACAGCCTATATGGGTCAAGCCGTCAGAAAATGTATAATTCACCTTCACCAAACTACTCAAATAACTCAAATTTACGACAGGAATGGGGTTCAAAATACAGCTAACCATAACCGAACAGATTATTTGAATCAAGGCAATACCAAATATACACAAATAAACCTAGTATTGATAGTATTGACCATTTTTTTCAGCCTGATTTAGCGTAATTTACTAAATGTGTAGAGCTGCCGATTGTATATTTTCTGATGATCTGACCCATATACTTAATCGGGGTATATAGAACAAGTCCTTGGTGAATACTTCTGGTCAAGGAGGGTTTTAGAGTCAATAAATGGGTTGGGGGTGGGTGGGGGGTATGGGGTAGTTTGGACCATAGGGGATCATCTATAGAGTGTGGGATAGTCGCCTACACCCTGGTGGCTGGGGTAATGGTAATGGGGTAATGGTAATGGGGTAATGGTAATGGGGTAGTAATGGTAATGGGGTAATGGTAATGGGTATTTTCTCACAAGTTGGCTTCGGATCAAATGAGATATTGTCACAGGTTTGTGTGATGAGTCACAATGTTAACATTTAGGAAATCTAAAGGTATTACTATATTTTATGTTGGATTATTTTATGTTGGGAGAAAAAGTATGCTATATTTCGGGGTGGACAATTACTTGTCAAGTAGCTACATTTATTCCATAGAATGACCTTAGAAGCACAAGGGTATATTTAATACACTGTCTTATAATTTGGTACATGTATTGCTATGACTCACAGCGCTAAACCCTCCAAAGGCCAGAACCTTCCAACAAAGAGATCATGTGGATAAAACAATATTTCTGGTTGGACAATTACTTGTAAAGTTGCTAAATATAGTCCATAGGATGACCTTAGAAATACAAGGATACATTTAATACAGTCTTGAGATTTGGTACATGTACCAAATTTCAAGAGAGGAGAGAGGTACAGAAGCTATGGGAGGGAGAGACACACTGAGAGGAGAAACACATATGTGATCAGAAATTTTTTTTTAAAGATTTAAAAAAAAAATCCGTTTTTAGGAATATGAGTCACAAGTCGCAAAAATGAGATTTTGAGATATCACCATCATCTAAAAAGAGGAGATCAAGACGATTCCAATGATAGTAAACACTAGGACACCTAATATGTATTTCTATATTTCAAGTTTGATATTTTTATTTTTGTACTCCATACAAAGGCCTTCAAAACGCAAGGATATATTCAACAAAATGTCCCGAAAATTGATACATGGATTCAAATGACTATAACTGCTAAAACCTCTAAAAATCAGAACAATTAGATAAAGAGATCCTGTGGAAAAAACACTTTGGAAAAATATCAATTTTGCGACTTGTGACTCATTTTCCTGGAACACATCACACATGTATAGAGAAAGCGACACAGAGAAGCGATAACTTGTGAGAAAGATACGTAGAGACATAAAGGCAGTGGGAGAGAGGGAACAATAGGTATTGTGCAAGATCTACAATAGTGTGAGGGTAGTTAGTAAGGTAGAGGGGTGTAGACAATACCCCCACCCTGGTTTACCCCCTGTGTGGGGGGTACAATAGGTCTATTTTATCTCCCACTCACACAGCTGATGGTGCGGAGATAGAGAGGGATTGGACAGGTAGGTAAACAGGTAGGGCTGACGGTAGGGTCGACTAATCAAATCTCAGCTCGCTATCTGACATTCCAGTCTCCGGATCCTTGTCTCTCACTCTGTCTCTCTGTGTGTCTCTCTCTCTACTCGGTCTCTCTCCTTGTCTCTCTCTATCCACTCTCTCTGTCTATCTCTCTCTATTCTCTATGTGTGTGTGTGTCTCTCCCTCTCTCTATCTCTGTCTTTCTATCCTCCCTCCGTCCCTCTATCTCTCTCTGTCTCCCTCTATTCTGTCTCTCTCCACTCTCTGTGTCTGTGTGTGTGTGTGTCTCTGTCCCTCTCCTCTCTCTACACTCTGCCCAGCCTCTGTAGAACCTAGACTTCAAAGAGTACCAGTATAGGCTAGCATTGGGATTTAGGTTCTTCAGAGGCTGGACAGGGTGTACTCTCCCTCTCTGTCTACTGTCCCTTTCCTCTGTCTTTCTCGTCTCTCGTCTGTCGCTGTCTGTCCCCCCCCCCCCCCGACTCTACCCCAGGTCCGTCTGCCTGTCCCTATCTCTGTCTCTCTCTTCCCTAGTCTGTCTCTCTCTCTCTCTGTCTGGCACCCCTCAGGTTGATTCTTGTCTTTTTCTCTGTCTCCGTCTCCCTCATCTCTCTCCTATGTTTGTCATTTTCTCTCTGTCTCTGTCACTTTCTCTCTCTCTCTCTGTTTTGTCTCTGTCTCGCTCTCTCCTTCTCTTCTCATCTCTCTCTCCCTCTCTCCGATTAACATGGGCACGGACTAGAAGCCGTCAGATGTTCCTAGCCTATATTTGTACCAACAACTTCGAAAATAAAAAGTCTTTCAAATCAAATCAACATACGGTAGACTTCCTTGTCTACCTTTCCCACCTCAAATCAAACTCCACTACCCATCCCTTACATAAGCAGTAACCTCCCTATATATATACACCACCTACAGGTGTATATACCCCACACCTTACACACTTACCTGTACATCTACCCCACACCCTCATACACTGCTACCTCACACACCAGAAAATAGATTTCATGGGTCAGATTTTCAGAAAATGTACAATTGGCAGATCAAGATATTTTGTAAATTCTGCTAAATAGGACTGAAAAATCATCAAGACTATACATACTGGTATATTTGGTATTGCCTTGCTTCAAACAATCTATTTGGTTAGGTTGAACTGTATTTTGAACCTGATTTTTGTCTCAAATTCGGGTTATTTGAGAGGATTGGTGAAGGTGAATTGTACATTTTCTGTAAATTTGAGCCACATTATCACGCCCCACCTCTCCCTGCACTACCTCACAGTTTGATGACCGACCAGACCTGCAACCCAGGGCTCAAGTTTTCCTTTTTCCCCTTTGGTTAACTTTTGCGCAACTTGTTCAAACATTTGCCTTGTATTGTTGATGCAACACTGATCGTGCGGGGTAGTGGAGCGTGAAGGGTGGTGGGTGGGTGATGGAGGGTATATACGTTAGCTAATTTAAACCTGCAAAAAGGGTTTATAACTTTATGGTGTGTTTTGAGGTCTATTGTAATGTTGTAAGTTGATGTGAGGGGGAGAGAGAGAGAGAGAGGGGGGGGCATATGAAGAAGGAGGGAGACAGGGGAGAGACAGGGAGACAGAGAGGGAGTGGGGGGCATATGAAGAAGGAGGGAGACAGGGGAGAGACAGGGAGAGAGAGAGGGAGTGGGAAGGGAGGGAGAGAGTGGGAGAGGGGAGAGACATACAAAATCATCATCAGAAACACCCTTCATGTAAAAAACCCAATTATTTTATTCATTTCCCCCAAATTATATTTACAACATTAGAATTTCTAAAGATTATTGTTGAACATAGCTAAAGGGTGACCTGCCTATCAAATACATCAAGATCCAGGGACAATTATAAGCCCCGCCCCCCCCCCCCTCCCTCACGCCGCCCCCTCACCCTCCCCTTTCTAAAGGACTAGCTGTTGTATGGTGTCTAACTACTGTGTTAGTCCAATTATATACCATATGCAGAGTAGTTAGCCAGCTTGTTCTCTCCCGTTAGACCAGCTATTATATAGAGTTTAGGCACTTCAAGTACAATAAGAGTTGGCCAAGTCTTAATAATAGCAAATAGAATACTTCAAGTGGGACGAAAATAGATTGTTGTATATTAGAAATTGGCTTTTCACTAGGTCCAGGGGTGGGGGACTGAAATATCATTGGTAGGTGGTGTGGTATCTGTCTCTTTCCCTCTCCTCTCTCTCTGTCTCTCTCTGTCTCTCTTCCTGTCTCTCTCCTATCTGTCTGTCTCCCCCCCGCCACCACATCCCCCCCTTTTCAAAGTAAACATTTTCCCACCCCCTTATCGTAGCCTCCCCACCAGGAGAGCTAGACTCTTGGTCTCTCTAAGCACCAAGCTATAACGGTAATCACCATTTCTTTATCATTTTTTATTTTTTATTCACGAGTTTGTAAAACTTTATGTATACTTCTTTTCAATTAGCCTCAGCTGAGAATAATGTGTACCACGTAATGTTATGGCTAAATAAAATGTTTTAAATACATTAAATACCATTAGAATACCATTTGAACATGTTGGGGGAGTTGCTTAAATTTACTGGGGAAAAATGAAAAAAAAATGAGAACAACGAATTAATAAAAAATCAAAAGGGGAATGATAAAATGAAAAAAAAAGAATGGAAATGTGATATTTTGATGGGGAAGTGAGAAAAATTGTAGGACAGTTTAAGTCTAGACAGTGCGTTTTTACAGTTCATTGGAAATTGTCAAACTCTAACACATATAACAAATATTTCACAAATTTAAAGTAAATCATTTCTATTGTGTACATTACTTAAGTGGGGGACAGAAGTTAATTTCAAATCAAATTAATTTCCCCAAGGTCATATCCACTAATGAGGAATCAGACCCCCATGTCGGATCATAGGATCACAGACCGTGTGGGGGGGGGGGCGGGGGGGGAGGGGGGGACTTGTTCTACATGTATTAGTGACACTTAATCCTCTAAGTACCGGTAATTGCCAGTAGGGGGAGCACTCTCATCTCTCAGCCGTGCAGTCTGTGTGTCTCCTGTGATTCAGGGAAGAGGGAGTGGGGTCGGGGGTCGGGGGGGGGGGGGGAGGGGCGGGGACATCTTACACTGATCTAACATCACCCCTCTTCTCTGTATTTGCTAAAAACTAGTCCAAAAGCAGTTGGAAATGACGAGGGGTAAATTGGCAGGATATAGACTATAGACAACCAGGCTCCGACAGGAATAACGGAACATAGCAGCAATAAGGTGGATACAACTGGGTGGGAAAATACCAGGTGGTGATGAGCCTTACCCACTGCCTTGAAGGCTCCAGGAGATAGAAAGATTAATAATATCCATTTGGAGGCTCCAGGAGATATTTAATATTCATTTTTATTCAGTTCTAAAGATGTTTATATTCAGAAATTAACATAAAATGAGTAGACAACTTATGAGTAAAATGATATTGTACTGCAACAATTTTCGTATGAATCACTAAGTTGATAATCCAAGCTGCTAAAGTACCTTTCCTAATATGTTATATCAGAGAATATTTGTGGACTAATCGAACACGTGTATGTTATGATGTAAGAAATAAATATAATGACATTTTGCGGTTTTAATTGAATTATAATGGCACTTTGCGGTTTGAGGCGAGAGACTTTCCCTCTGTTTGAAGGGACTCTCTCATCTTTGGGCCTAGACTCTTTATGTCCTTTTCTCCTAAGTTTAATTCTTGTGTTTGTATCGCTGATATTTAGTCAGTCTTTAGTCTTTAGTCAGTCGTAAAAGGTCCTAAAACACTGCACTGTCTGTGTATAATACCCCGACCTCACCTCGGCACCAAACAGTGCACCAGCAGGCCCTCAATGTTAGGCATTAACCTGAGGATTGTACACCAAACAGTGCACCAGCAGCCCCTCAATGTTGGGCATTAACCTGAGGATTGTACACCAAACAGTGCACCAGCAGGCCCTCAATGTTGGGCATTAACCTGAGGATTGTACACCAAACAGTGCACCAGCAGGCCCTCAATGTTGGGCATTAACCTGAGGATTGTGCACCAAACAGTGCACCAGCAGGCCCTCAATGTTGGGCATTAACCTGAGGATTGTACACCAAACAGTGCACCAGCAGGCCCTCAATGTTGGGCATTAACCTGAGGATTGTACACCAAACAGTGCACCAGCAGGCCCTCAATGTTGGAAGAATTTAATCCGTTAAGAATCAATATTGTTATCGACCTCGCTCCCCTCCTACCCTTCCACATTGAACAGTCATTTCCTTCTTGCTATAGCCTTTCTTAAACAGGAATACGATAAGGATGAAGTCGCCAGAAAATGTACAATTCACCTTCACCAATCTTCTCAAATAACCCAAATTTCAGACGAAAATAAAGTTCAAAACACAGTTCAACCTAACCCAACTGATTGCTAGAACCAATGCAATGCCGAATATACTCGAATTTACCAAGTATTGACCAAATTGCAGCCAATTGTACATTTTCTGGAAATTTGACCGGTATATGGGTCAGAGCGTCAACAAATGTACAATCAGCAGCTCTACACATTTAGTAAATTCTGTTACATTAGGCTGGAAAATGATAAATACTTGATTGGACGGATTTGTATAAACATGTTGCATCATATGAAACAAACCAGCTGTACAAAACAAAACAAAATACTTGATTGCAAATCACTGTTTGGTTATGTTGAACTGTATTTTGAACCTCATTTTTGTCTTAAATTTGAGTTAATTGAGAGAATTGGTGAAGGTGAATTGTACATTTTCTGAAAATCGGACCCAAAACCAAAGCAGACGACTTTTCAACATAGCAGACGACTTTTCAACATAGCAGACGACAATTAACATTTTCTGACGCCCGGAGCCACAAAATGTTTGATGTTGTATCATAAGTTGCCATTGCACTTCAACTATTTCAATCTCTCTTATTAACATATCAACCAAGTGAAATACCAAGCTCACACAAATCCATAATCTAAACTCATTTCCAAATAGGGGGGTTGCATAGCCGCCATTTTGAATCTTGGTTCGCATGGTATTATCGGAGTAATGGTACAGTATAAAATCTATAGAAAACATTATATTTAGCTTGGAATATATATGTATCAGTGCTCTAATTAATGTCAATATCCATGTGTTATTTTTTCCATCATGCATTTGGTTTCTATAGATCATTTATACAACCTATGATATTGTTAAAAACATTCTTGCAATTGTCCATGAAATTGTTGCTTAATATTTGGTTGCCAGATTTGAACTGAATATATCCCAGCATGCACTGTCATCTATAGACATGCGCAGTGAGACATGCAAATTCCCCTATTGCAATCGCCACAGCTAAATCCTTAAACTAAACTTTAAGTTGGGTCAGATCGTCAGAAAATGTACAATTGGCAGCTCTTCACATTTAGGAGATTCTGCTAAACTAGGCTACACAAATGATGAATATCGGGTATATCTGAGTATATTTGTATCACATTGATTTAAAGTATCAGTTCTGTTATGTTAAGCTGCATTTTGAAGGTCACTTTTGTCTTTAATGTGGTTTATTTGAGAGGATTGGTGAAGGCGAATTGTACATTTTCTGAATATCTGACCCAGGTTAATTCTACAGTGTAAAGACATCAATTCTGCCCTCCCTGCTCCCTTCATTCAAATTCTCAGCAATAAAAACAAACTCAAAAAGGCCTGCACACATCAAACAGATCTCTAGCTGCTTGAATCAAAAATCACATCCTCCTAGTGGCACTAAAAACTACTTCACGCTCAGTTCAAACGACAGATATTTAAATTCAAGGCACCATTAAAAAGAACAACTATTTTACTACCCCGTGAGTTAGTGGAAGACCAGCTTTTAGAGCTGACGTTAACGTCTTGTAAAATATATAGTAGTAGTACAATAATAGACGGTAGTATACTACCCATGGCTTTTAGAGCTGAACTAAACAGCCTGGTAAAATACTATACAGAAATGGATGGCAGCATACTACCAGCTATAGAAGCTGAACTAAACAGCCTGGTAAAACTGTACAGAAATGGATGGCAGTATATTACCAGCTATAGGAGCTGGTTAATAATTACAACACTAAATCCAATAAATTAAAACTAAGAGTTTAAAAGATATCGAAATCTTTAAAGAGTCCTGAATCTTTCCATTCTCTTTTAAAACTCCAAGAGACTCACTCGTCCTCATACACAGAGATCCACACTGAAATCCAAACGTCTCATTCAGATCCAAATCACATCGATCCCCCCGCCACACAACACCAAATAAACACCAAATCCTGAAGTCACTGGTTCACAATTTCATTTCAATTTCCTTCAAATCCTCAATCCACAGGCCCTCTCACTTCAATTTACAATCACAAATCACAAAAAATCGCTCGCATTCACAGAGATTCAGTCCACTCTCTCAAATCTGAATCAAAATGATCCATCGAATACCAAATAAACATGCACCAAATTCTTAAGTCACTGGTTCACACGTTCATTTCAAATCCTCAATCGACTGGCCCTCTCGCTTAAATTCCAGCCAGAAAAATCGTTCACATTCACAGAGATTCAGTCCATTTTCTCAAATCACACTCACAGCAGCTGTCGATCCAACCTTAATACACATACATCCACGCACGAACTCTTAGCAGCAGACGACATTTATAAAAGAAACCAAATCCACCTACCGTCATAATCCTCCCCACCTCGTCACAGCAGCAACATTTACTCCAATAAAATCACCCCGTACGCTCCAAAATCTGATCCAGAAATCCTCAGAATTGAAACAACTGCAGAAAACTGGTCAAATTGTTGAGAAATTCACAAAATTTGATGCACATATGATCACAAATCGTCCTAGCAGACGACTTTTGGCGAAACAGACGACATTTGTCGGAGCAGACGATATTTGGTCTTGGTAGAGTGTAAGTCCTGTGTGGTGATGATGGAGCCTTACGTATGTAGGTGTGTATATATATCTATACCCCATATATGGCTTATACCTGCTGGTAGTTGGTGGAACGCCAGGTCCTGTATGTGTGGGTATGTAAGAGGTGGTGGTGGTAGGGGTAGGCCCTGGTGGGCAGGTGAGCAACTAGTATAGATCCATGTGTTGGAATGTGGCAGAAATGTTTGAGGTTGTGGTGGTGTTGGGGGTGGCGGTGGTGGGGGTTAGGGTTGTTGTTAGGAGTTGGGGTTGGGGTTGAAAATGTTATAACAATTTAATTTAATATCCCTACCTAGGAATAGGAACTTTATAGATCGATGTTTTGGAATGTGGCAAAATGTTTGAATTATTATCTAAGGATTAATGATTGATATTTCTGGCTTGCAGGTAAATAACCCAGAGGCGAAAAAATGGAGATTATTAATATTTTTAGTCTCTATCAAAGGTGGTTATAAAGCAGCAGGACCGTTCTAGCAAAGAGTGTAAACATAGCAGTCTAGGCCCAAAGCTGAGAGTGTCCCTTCAAATGAAGGGAAAGCCTCTCGCTTCAAACCGCAAAGTGCCATTATGTTTCCATTAAGACCACAAAATGTCATTATATTCCCATTAAAACGCCCAGTCCTAGGCCAGAAAACCAATTAGCGAAGTAGGCTGACATATATTCTTATTTGATCTGAGGGTTTGGACCTAGAGAGGTACATTAATTTTATGTCACAAATTAGGTTGTTATTACACGCAACAGAGTAGGATCTGAATATATGTGTGATATTGTTTGGTCATATCAACACGTCATAAGGAACACTGAAAATGTCCACTTGGGATATAAAATAATTTAATTTCACAATTTTATTGAATTCTCACCGTAATAATCTGTACGTAAATGTTTTTATGTTTACGACCAATAAACGGCAGTCTGAAAACTAAAAACTAGACTAAAATAATGTTCGTCAGTTGTGAAAAAAAAGAAAAAAGAAATATAGTTGTGATTACAAAAATGTTAAGTTTTGAGACTATACTTTAAGGTGTGGATCTGTAGATGCTCCGCCTGACTTGAGGCCTGGATGTCTGTACAGTGTGTGTACCTGCACCCGCTACGCTCTCTCACTCCTTAAGTGGGTGAAGTCGCCAGAAAATGTATGATTCAACTTCGCCAATCTTCTCAAATAACCCGAATTTCAGACGAAAATAAAGTTCAACCTAATCAAACAGATTGCTAGAATCAATGCAATGCTGAATATACTCGAATTTGCCTAGTATTGACCAAATTGCAGCCTAATTTAGCAGAATTTACTAAATGTGTAGAGCTGCCAAATGTACATTTTCTGAAAATCTGACCCAAGTAGTGGAGAGGGTTCACAGTGGTGCAGGGGGTGAGGGGTCTGTGACTGAAGGTACTGGGTTCCAGTCCAGATGTAGTCAAACCTATAGTCCTGATCGCAGTTGTTTAGATTTCCCCAGGGTTATGGAAATACCCCCGACCTATTTTTTCCATTGTTATTCTTTCTGTCTTCCCTATCTCTTACTTCTTTTCAATCTTCCCTCTCCCTCTTTTTCTCTTGTTCTCCTCCCATCCTCTTTCTCTGTTTCTCTCCCTCTCTCTCTCTTTCTTAATCTCTCTCTCTTTCTTACTCTCTCACTTTTCCCCTCTCTTTCTCTTTACCTCCCCCTCTCTCCTTCCCTCTCCCTCCATATCTCTCTCTTTCTCCTCTCCCCTCCCTCTTCATCTCTCCCTCTCTCTCTCCTTCCCTCTCCCTCCATATCTCTCTCTTTCTCCTCTTCCCTCCCTCTTCATCTCTCCCTCTCTCTCTCCTTCCCTCTCCCTCCATATCTCTCTCTTTCTCCTCTCCCCTCCCTCTTCATCTCTCCCCTCTCCTCTCTCTCTCTCCCTCCATATCCCTCTCTTTCTCCTCTCTCCTCCCTCTTCATCTCTTCTTCTCTCTCCCTCTCCTCTCTCTTTCTCCTTCCCTCTCCATCCATATCTCTCTTTCTCCTCTCCCCTCCCCTTCATCTCTCCCTTTCCTCTCTTTCTCCTTCTCTCCCCCTCCATATCCCTCTCTTTCTCCTCTCCCCCTCCCTCTTCATCTCTCCCTCCTCTCTCTTTCTCCTTCCCTCTCCCTCCATATCCCTCTCTTTCTCCTCTCCCCCTCCCTCTTCATCTCTCCCTCCTCTCTCTTTCTCCTTCCCTCTCCCTCCATATCCCTCTCTTTCTCCTCTCCCCTCCCTCTCCTCTCTCTTCCCCTCTCTCCCTCTCCTCTCACTTCCCCTCTCTCCCTCTCCCCTATCCCTCTTCTCTCTCTTCCCCCTGTCTCTCCCTCTCCCTCTCCTTCTCCTTCTTCCTCTCCCTCTGTCTGTGTGGTTCTGTGTGTCTGTCGCTCTCTCCCTCTTCCTCTATCTACTTCTCTCTGTCTCCCTCTATCTGTCTCCCTCTCTCTTTCCCTCTCTCTCTCTCTCCCTTTCCTCTCTCTCTCTCTCCCTCTCTCTCTTCTACTCTCTCTCTCCCTCTCACTCTTCCTTTCTATAAACACAATCACCACCATATTAATTTCATGAAAGATTTATTGGAATATAATGAGGGGGAGTTTTCATCTAATAGTCAGATTAAAATGGCATTAGCGAAATAAAATTCCCAATTTTACATCTACATCTGATAGCAATCCCTCGAGGCATACCTAACCATATAGTCTGCACCAAGAATTATTCTTTATATTTTTCATAAGCTTGGCTAATGTCAAAAGAAAAAAAATCATCTCAAAACTTCAAAGCTAGTCTTTTGGAATCTTCCGCAAAAGTGGATGATTTATGTCGGTCATTATTCCACAATTGTGGTAATTCTTACAAATTGCCTACCACCTACCCGGTTATTTATGTGTTTATTTTTATTGTGGATGAAGATAGAATCATCAGTAGGAGAATAGATGGCTTTGTTTGACATATCAAAGCCCTATATCCATTAGGCTGATTATTCTGACGGGGACAGTCAGGGCAGTGGAGGAGAAACAGGGGACAGTCAGGGCAGTGGAGGAGAAACAGAGGGCAGTCAGGCCAGTAGAGGAGAAACAGAGGACAGTCAGGCCAGTAGAGGAGAAACAGAGGGCAGTCAGGGCAGTGGAGGAGAAACAGAGGGCAGTCAGGCCAGTAGAGGAGAAACAGAGGACAGTCAGGCCAGTAGAGGAGAAACAGAGGGCAGTCAGGGCAGTGGAGGAGAAACAGAGGGCAGTCAGGCCAGTAGAGGAGAAACAGAGGACAGTCAGGCCAGTAGAGGAGAAACAGAGGGCAGTCAGGGCAGTGGAGGAGAAACAGAGGGCAGTCAGGCCAGTAGAGGAGAAACAGAGGACAGTCAGGCCAGTAGAGGAGAAACAGAGGGCAGTCAGGGCAGTGGAGGAGAAACAGAGGGCAGTCAGGCCAGTAGAGGAGAAACAGAGGACAGTCAGGCCAGTAGAGGAGAAACAGAGGACAGTCAGGCCAGTAGAGGAGAAACAGAGGGCAGTCAGGCCAGTAGAGGAGAAACAGAGGGCAGTCAGGCCAGTGGAGGAGAAACAGGGGACAGTCAGGGCAGTGGAGGAGAAACAGAGGGCAGTCAGGCTAGTGGAGGAGAAACAGAGGGCAGTCAGGGCAGTGGAGGAGAAACAGGGGACAGTCAGGCTAGTGGAGGAGAAACAGAGGGCAGTCAGGCTAGTGGAGGAGAAACAGAGGGCAGTCAGGGCAGTGGAGGAGAAACAGAGGGCAGTCAGGCCAGTGGAGATATTTAGATGGAATGCAACGAGTGGCTGTTCTGAATTAGCATATCAGACCCACAAGAAGTGTAAATGTATGTATCATTGTGAGTGACAAATTAAGCCTTTGTGTCTCTGTGAAGGATGTCACTCTGCAGAAGATGATAAAGCTGCTCTTCCATGTGTCTGTTTTGTGGTGCGCACTGCGTGATGCGTATTCTCTGTTTCCATGTTTCCCCGAAAATCTTATAATGCTGCGTCCAAAGTAACTACAATTGCACCCCGATGACGTCACTGTGATGACGTCACCAAATTCCTGTAAGTACATTTCTATATGATCACGCAGCGTAATGCGTATTCAAATTTCAATCGCCTCCTGGAGCGATCAGAATACGCATTGTGCACTACACATCACACAGTACGCATACATGGGTTCAGTCCTGTTAATTTCTTTACTTTTGATTTTCACGCATTACGCACCACACATCACGCAATACAGACACATGGAAACATAGCTTAAGTCTTGATTAGGACTTGTCAGATAAAGCTTATATATATATATATATAGGATTTTTATTCTGAACAGACAATACATTACAATCAGAAAAGAATATACCATCTGCAAGTCAAATGACATGCAGGTCTTCCAGGCAAATCTCGCTTGTTGAACACAGATGATATTTAACCAGTATTGGAAAATTAGTGTTCAATGGTCAGTCTTGATGTTTGAGACTGTTTGTGGTCCGTGTTTAATTATAGTGTCTATCATTTTGTGACAACGGACATTAATATAGTTTATAGTCGTGGGGATGTCTAGTCCAGTGGTAAAGTTTCCCGTAACAAAATCAGGGAGTAAACACAATGATATTACAAGGTTTATATCGCACATTTATGGATATATTTAAAGTGAAATATAATATTCATGAAAGCGATTTCTTGTAAACTATAAGTCCTCATACATTGAACATATAAAATAGGAAATATGCTGCTGGTATCTATGTATGAAAACACCAATTTTAAATTAAAGCCTAGGCTCTGAGTTGAGAGGTCCCTTCAAACAGAGGGAGGCCTGCACAATTTTAATCTCATTAGGACGCCTACTCCAGAGCCAGGAAAGCCATTAGCGCAGTAGGCGTCCAATCACTGACATACCATGCTTATCAGATGTGAGAGGCCCTGAGCCTAGACCTAATCCTCACCTAATAAAAGTTTAGAACTTTAGAAACACACAATAAATCAAATTCAGTAACACAACAACAACAACCGGATTTAGGACGACCAAATAAGCTGGGAAAGCACACTTGGGTCAGATTTTCAGAAAATGTACAATTGGCAGATCAACATATTTTATAAATTCTGCTAAATTAGACTGACAAACCGTCAACACTATGGGTATATTTGGTATTGCCTTGATTCATACAGCCTGTTTGGTTATGTTGAACTGTATTTTGAACCTGATTTTTGTCTTACATTTGGGTTATTTGAGAGTATTGGTGAAGGCGAATTGTACATTTTCTGAAAATCTGACCTATTTGAGAGTATTGGTGAAGGTGAATTGTACATTTTCTGAAAATCTGACCTATTTGAGAGTATTGGTGAAGGTGAATTGTACATTTTCTGAAAATCTGACCTATTTGAGAGTATTGGTGAAGGTGAATGGTACATTTTCGGAAAATCTGACTTATTTGAGAGTATTGGTGAAGGTGAATTGTACATTTTCTGAAAATCTGAGCCATTTATATCTTACACTATTTCCCACACTCAGGCCAAGGTTTCCCACATGGTCGTAGCTACACCCAGGCTGGGTTCACAACATAATGTAGCCATTTAGTGGCCAACAATTTGGTGATACTTAAACTCGAGACAACACATTCCACATCATTTATCATATATGAGGGGATCCATGGGAATTGGGCAGAGGGAATAGTTATATATTAATTAAATCCTTAAATTTATTATTTCTCATGAAGGAAGTGTTACATATAGAGTCTGTAATTCTAGCTGGTTAGGTATATGTTCCTAGTTCCATGTCCAGTCTAGGCCCAAAGGTGAGAGAGTCCCTTTAACCGAAGGGAGAACCTCTCGCCTCAAATCGATCAAAGTGACATTATAATTCCATTAAGACCGCAAAATGTCATTATAATCCCATTAAAACACTGGGTTCTAGGCCAGGAAACCGATTAGCGAAGTAGGCGTCCAATCACTGACAACCATTCTTATCTGATCTGTGTCTTTCTGACCCTCTTTCTTTCTAACTCTCTTTCTTTCCTGTATCTGTCTGTCTGTCTGCCTCCGTCTCTCTCTCTCCCTTTCTCTCTCGTTCCTCTCCCTGTCTTTCTCTCCCTGTCCCCCCTCCCCTCCTCTCACCCTCTCTTCACTGTAGAGTGTGTCTACCTGTTGCCACTAGTGGGTCAGATTTTCAGAAAATGTACAATTGGCAGCTGTACACATTTAGTAAATCCTGCTAAATTAGGCTGCAATGTGGTCAGTACTAGGTAAATTCAAGTATATTCGGCATTGCATTGATTCTAGCAATCTGTTTGGTTAGGTTGAACTGTATTTTGAACTATATTTTCGTCTGAAATTTGGGTTATTTGAGAGGATTGGTGAAGGCGAATTGTACATTTTCTGAAATTCTGACCCTAGTGCTACCCTGATGCGGGTACATGTGCACTAATTAATGACATAATTCCCTCCTGTCACCAGGCAGACACACAGACAGACAGACTGGGCCCTGACAGCCCACCCATCCCTCACTGTCTCCTCTCCGTCTCATCTCAATAATTAGTTATTGGCTTATTAATAATTAGCTTTTAGCTCATTAATATGAGGTTATAAGGCACTGAGCATATGTCACACCTCGCTACTGTTGGCATCGTCTTACCATCTAGGTGCTAGCATGTCCTTGAAATATATGTATTATTTATTTGGCCCATATATCATAAATGTGTTTAGGAAAATGAGTCACAAGTCGCAAAATTAATATTTGTTGAAGTGTTTTATTCATAGGATCTCTTTGTGGGAATGTTTTCATTTTTGGGATGCTGCAGAGCCTGCCCAAACGCAGCCGATTTGACCCCCGATTGCCTCCTGATTTGGGTCTCCTGATGAATCCTAGGATTCCATTTCCAATCCTGGTTGATGTTATTTCAAAAACATAAAACCCAGACTTGAAATGAAATCATAGGATTCATCGGAAGACCCACATCGGGGGGCAATCGGGGGGAAAATCGGCTGCGTATGCGCAGGGTTTAACGCTGTATGTAGCATGAATACAGTTACCCAATTTGACAATTTGAAGACGGTGTATTAAATATATCTATGCTTTTTTAAAGTTCATCCTATAGGGTATGTTTGGCTACTTTACTATAAAAAATGCCGCCCAGAAATGTTGCAATTTTTTTTAAAAAAATAAAAAAAATATCAAACTTAAAATATAGAAACACTTATGGAATGTCCTAATGTTTACTATCATTGGAATCAGCTTGATCTCATCTTTCCAAATATGATCATATCTCAATATCATTGTTGGCCACTTGTGACTCATTTTCCTGAAACACATCACATATATGCGGTATGAGAGGTGCAATAACAGAGTGCGATAAAAATATTCATATCGGACACCCACCATATGCGATGTGTTTCAGGAAAATGAGTCACAAGTCTCAAAAATAAAACTTTTCAAAGTGTTTATTCACAGGATCTTGTTATTGGAATGTTCCGATTCTTTAGGTGCTTAGCGACTGTAGTCATATGAAGCTATGTAACAAGTTTCAGGAGATTGTCTTAAATATATCCTTGCGTTTTGAAGGTCATCCTATGGAGTATATTTAGCTTTTTTTACTGGGCCCACCCAAGATTTTGCGAACTTTTTTTTTCAAATATAGATATATCAAACATAAAATATAGAAACACCTCTTAGATGTCCTTAATGTTTACTACCATTGGAATCCACTTGATCTCATCTTTTCAAATAATATGATGATATCTCAAAATTTATTTTTTGCGACATATGACTCATTTTCCTCACATTTTCGTTTCCTTTTAGATACTTTATGTACATTCTAGCTTGATCAGGTTCGGGTAAAGCTAATGGGTATTTTCTTAGAAGTGGAAAGTTTCTAAGAAATTGCGAGAAATCATCAATGAATCTACAGCAGTGACTATTTAAAGGCTGAAGGTGTGAAGAGATAGAGGTAGAGTTGTGAGGCTAAGAGGAGGATGTGATACCACAACATCTCCTGGTATGTAGCACTCCGGCACTCCTTGAGTATAGTGGGGTAGAGGAAGGGAGAGAGAGGGGTGGGGGGGGGAGGGAGGGGAGGGAGAGGGAGAGGGAGAGAGAGA